>JAANSM010000353.1:0-31024 GCA_036850725.1 Orchesella villosa | reverse complement strand
CTTTCTCTGAACAGTCTTTATGGCCCTCTTGAGCCTTAATTCTCGACGCACGCAGCAATGTGCCACAATGGCTAAAATGAAGTTGAAAACAAGTGATATGATACAGGATTCAGGATAGTATGTCGTATGTGAAAAAGTAACACTATGAGAGGCATATAAAGAAAAAAACTATGGAGGAGCTATATATGTAGAAGGTATAAAAAGAGTGATTGAGACACAGCAGTTCAAAAAGGAAAAAGCTTTTCAATGTGATGAAATTTTTAGCAGGAAGAATTCTGCTCCATATGCTCTCACGAATCAAGATATATAAAGTTTTTCCGAAGGAAACAAAAAGTCGGAATTTTGGTAGATTAGCAAAGTTGTAATAAAATGTAGAATGTAGACGTTCATTTATACACAAATTAGTTTAGCAGCTGATTATGAAGTTAAAATGAGTAGCTAATAAAAATTTAGGCAGATCTTGATATGTATAATAGTATAATCCATAATATAATTTAGGAAACATTTTCCGTTGAATTTTATATTCACTCCCATTTTTCATTAATGACTTCATTTCCCATAAATCGTTCTGATGCAGACGAATACAAATTTTGTCACATGTCCAGCAATCAAACACTCAGCCAATTACTAATGAATGACAAATAATAATATATAAAAAAACTATGTCTCTGTTGCAGAACTATGCTAGCCAAAAAAACAACGATTCCTTTAAAGGTTGCGGTTTAACACTAAAAACACTTCGAATTTGCAGTATAAGCCAACTTGGAAAAAGTTTTCATCTGTGGAGACAAAAATATGAGCCAAGAACCACATTTTATGCAGTTATGCAGATGGTAGTAAAAATGCAATATTTTTATCAAGGGAAATTGTCAGGGTCAGGAAGAACAATGTACACTACATAAAACTATATACTTTTGACTTTGGCAACTGTTTAATGTTATCAAGTGGAATTTAGCCACATCTCTTTTAGCACTTCCCCTTCGTATCCTTAATGTTTTCAAAACTGTTCCAAAGAGACGTAATGAAACTGTTCAACTACGTCCCCATTTGTGTTTGTACGACTCACGTTAAAGCTTTCGATTTTTTAGAAAGGAAATTCTGCAAGCAAAACCAGTCTCTAGAAAAAAGGGTTTCTTTCTACAGCTTGAAATATCTGCGTTTGTTGCATCGCATTGTTATTACTTCATGAACACCATTTGGTTCAGTTCTTCCTACTTCCCATTAAACTTTCCTTTTTCTTCTATGTCTGTATGCCTACAATAGCCTCATTTCATTCCAACTTCCAACCCTAACGTTTTCCCATTTTCCCTTCATTTTTTTTGCGCTGCATTGCACTCTCTCTCGCCTCTGTCTCTGTGCCAAATGCAAGAATGAGAAAGATGAAATCCACAGGGAAAAACATTTCCTTTCCTTCTACACTCCAGGCTATCTTCATCCATTCCCATTTCAAAATAGATTGAGAAGATCGCCATATAACAAGAAAGGAACAAAGAATCAACAGTACCATCATCGTCATCATCAAGCTCCATAATGGAACTCTGGCAAGGTGTAGGCTTGAAGAGCACAATGAGGATGAGAGTGAGAGGGACTCAAAATCTTCCTTTATATCCTGGACGAGGTTCTCAAGAAAGAAAGGAATTAGTTTCTTCGTTTGACCTCCTCTAAAATCCATTATACATCGCTCTTAGTTCTGTATGCATATAGTTATGTATGTAGCATACGAGCAGTCACAGGGTACGAGTGGAAATGATTCTATTCTATTACAAAAAAAGTCGACTACATTGCAGGTTTTTATTTCTTATCTTGAAAATAGCTTCCAGCTAGTCATTTCCTGCATAGCAAGGCAGGAAAATAGGTGTTGTTGGCTTTGGATATCTTCAATGCAATGCGAAATTGAGAATGTCGACAGAGAAAAACATCCATTTACACCCCTACCGTTATTTTACAGCACTGAACAGCCACCATCTTTCTTTCTTTTCTGCCAATGACCATCATACAAAGCTGTATACATAGATTCCTTTGGAAGGACGACGAGATGCACTGTAGGATTGGCGAGGAAAAATAATTTAGATCAAAGTATCAGATACAAAAGGATTCCGTAGCATAATAGTAGGTGATTGCAAGCTGTAAGAAACAAGGATAGTGATATTGGATGATGTCCCAAGTTCTGGCCCAACACAACATTCACCTAGCTACCCAAGATCTATTTGGTTCGGGTATCAGGTAAAATCCCTGTAACAGAAATAGGTGGATACCTTCAGACAAGATCTAGTCAAATAATATCTCCACCTCATCCTTTTACAATCTTATCATTTATTTTCGTGCGGAGATGCGTAGTTGAAATGGATAACTGATTATGCTTGGAGAATAATAGAAATCTAGCTTTTATTCTGAGAAACAAAACCAAACCTATATGTATATTTTAAAAGATTAGTATAAATGAAATACGCCGAGGTGTTGTTCTGCTTGTGCTTAATTTTATAAGCTTCCAGACAATGATACAAGAATCAAAGCACGAACGTGCACTCAAAAAATCACTGTTTAGCCGAGTTCCACCCTTCATAAAGTTCTTTTTCAAAATGTTGGTCGCAAATCTCCGCACTTATATTGAAACTACTGCAGAGTGCAAACATAATAAAAAGTTGTAACAGCGTTTTAGGTTTCGCTGTGGCTTGTGTGGTACATCATTAAATTGGGGTAAATGCGGATACGTGACTGAGATTTTCGTTCCCTGGACATGAGCAGAAAAAAGCAAAAGTGTCTCTGTCAGAGTTTCTTTTGTTTATTTCCCACAACTTCTCTACCCCACCTACCTACACACTTTGCCAAACTTTGGGTCTTGAAATAAATGGGATTTATAATGGGTGGAGGCTTTATGTTTGATTTGATATATTTGACAAGACAGAAGCCGACTCTTCTTTGGGCTACTCCGTGTGGTAACAAGAGAAGTAGCAGGAGCTGCTGTGTGTTATGGTTAGAAACAGCGACAATGTAATCAACAGAATGGCATCCCAAAACCACACTAATGGATACTAATGGGCTTTGAGAATGAAAAAGTACAATATTGATTCAGTGGATGTTGCCTACTCTGCAAGCTATATAGCTGGCGTATACACGATGCATAACGAAAACGATCGCGGCAGTTTACATGTATCGAAACCGAACATAAATAAATGCATTAGAGTGGCAGTGCCGTTAACCATTATCAGCTTTCGGTTTCCCCGACGTGTAAGAATGCCTACAATTAGAGAATTCTGATCATAGTATGTGTAAGCCTTGTGCAAACAATGTTTGTGCAGTAACAGTGTATCAAGTATAATAGATGCAGCGCATGAAAAGTAAATTTCAACTGTATTGTTATCGAACTAGAATAAAAAAAACATATTTAAAATGATATTCTACAAATAAACTCAAAAATCAGGGATAGGTTAAAGTTGAACCAACAATAGGCTGAAGTTTATAAACAACTACAGATCACACATTTGAAAAATGCAGGCAATTTTGCATAGAAGAATGTTAATTCACTTTGCTCAATGTATATTTCTTCAAGCTGATATTTCGTCATACTTCATACTTTATAGAGCTTGAAATGCCACTATAGGCACGTCACATCCAATATTATCGCATGTAAATCTAAGGTACAGCAATTAGTAGCAGCCGTATGTCACGTCACAATATTCACAAAACTGGACTGCCCTCAACTGGAGCTACGATGTACGCTGTTCTTTACGACTTCAGATTTAGAGCACATGACTATTTCAGTGAGTTATTTGACATTCCAGATGAGAATGAGATAGTACATCCATAAACAATGATGTACCATAGCAAATGCCCGGACCGTGTAATTAAATTATGAATCATGCATTTACTATCATGAGACATCAGTTTCAATTTAGCCTAATGTTGGCTGAATACTTTTTGCAACTTCTTCACGTGTAGAATGTAGATACATACGACATACAACACACGTTTGGGACTAACGAATTTGTGCTATTTGCAATACCTTCGTTTGTCGTTGACACATCCAATATTATTGCAATGGCGCATATTGGATGTGGATAAAACACGTTACTTTTCTGGTTCTAGTTTTTCTTTGTATTCGTTACTTCTTAGCCTTCCATTACTTTTGGTTGCTTTCTGTTCCACTTCATTGCTGTTGTGGAAACTTTCTCCTTATGTATACGTCACGAGCCAATGCACACACCCAATAAACCATATACATATTACCGAGTTTGATAATCCTCGACTCACAAAGCAAAAGAAAATAATAGTTTGAGCATTTTCTCTAATCCTTCACTTATCCCTGTTCGTTTTCACTTGACACAAAACGGTTTCCATCTCCTCTTCTCCATTTTTTGGAGAAGGCAGGGAAAAAGTACAAAATACAATAAAAGCAAGAGAAACCAGATAGAATTTATAGACCACTCTTGCGAAAGCAAAAGAATAAACCCATTAGCAGCCTATTTTTCACCCTGGCTGACCTCGAAAGATCTTCATATCGCTTTTTCATTTCTCTTGAGCAGATAAATTTCTGTGATATACTTAGGATATAATAGGATTTGACCTTAGTTTAGTTTGTTTTGGTTCATCCTTGTTCAATATCTTGCCCTTACAATCACCTGGAGCGTTGAGAGATCAGAGTGAAAGTTGACACCAACTGCGACTTTAGGAAGAATGTGATTCGCTAGCTGTACACAGTTGTTTATTAAAACTAACTGATGATTGACAGTGAAGGTTTTACTAAAATTCCATTTTACTTAAAGACAACTGGCAACATTGACGCTAATGAAATTTATCAACTGCGACGTAGGATTTTCCCCGTAAAAGGGAAACGGAAAAGTTATTTAATATAAAGCTGAAATGTCAAACTCCAGGAATAAACGGTTAAACTAATTTCCTTTCAAGCAGTTCCATGCCATGGCACAAATCCTATTTTGAGCCAATCCAGGAAACGACAGAATTGTAATAAGAGAAGAAGAGCAAAACAGGAAGTAATTTTGTTTGATAGAAAGTGGAAAGGTAAGGTAACAGGCGATAAATTAGAAAGAAAATGAAGATGCGATGTGATACGTATACATTCTTAATGGCGTTTAGATGATGATGATGATGCAACCATAATGGCGTGCAACTAACCGTAAAAAGTGCATTAGTCTGCCACATCGATTCATCGTACAGGAAAATTGTCCATTACTTAACGTGCCTAAATATACTATAGAAGCTTTGCCACATGACATGCCTATACGTGAAGAAAATCATTCCGTAAAAATATTTCCTTGTATATAGTACCAAGTCTATTGTTGAGAAAAGGTCAAATGAAAAAGTTGGCTCTTTCTTTTGACAAGAAAGAAAAAGGATTGTATTCATTTTGCTAACTTTTGTGTAACGTTATATGCACAGCACACACCACGTACAGTCAACATACGCACTACCAAACTATAATATAGTTGGTTAGAATTAATATATACGCGAGTCTCAAAACCTAACTTTATGAATGTACGCGATCTAAGTAGTCTTTTGTTCGCCAAAGTGGTAAATGACTAACTTCCTGTTCTATTGACGCTCATTCATCACTACCACACAACTCCATAGTAAAAATACTTATATACATTTTCTTTCAATGTGTAGACTATATAGTTATGATGGCAACATGAGAAGAGTCTCCTGAGCAACTCATGAGAATTTGTTCTTTCTGTACTCGAGACGTTCATGATCTTATCGAGTCTCGTTTAACTCCAGTTTTAGGTCCATATAAACAATCTTATTCTGATCTACGGTTTAAGATCACTTTTTCATGATTTTGATCCTCCAGATCAGGATCATTTTCTATGAGAATTCTGCATTATTTATGCCACCGAAATCCGTAATCCGAGATCAGGTTGATTCTACGCAACGAATCGCCATAGCAGAATCACTTTGCAATTGGCCATACCAAGGTGATCCCGAATTATGGATATGAAGGTATTTATTTATACCACCATTAGCATTCGATTGATTTCATTTCAGTTGTGTTGCTTGGAAAGTTTAGTAAATACTGAAATTTGATAATTTCTAATATTTCTATGGTAAATGAAGAGTTCGNTGAATGTACGCGATCTAAGTAGTCTTTTGTTCGCCAAAGTGGTAAATGACTAACTTCCTGTTCTATTGACGCTCATTCATCACTACCACACAACTCCATAGTAAAAATACTTATATACATTTTCTGTCCATGTGTATAGACTATATAGTATTCTCTAAGAAACTTCATGCCTTGAAGCAACAGCGAGTAGAATGCACTGTATACATATTGCATAAAGCAAGCTTGAATTTTCTTTCTAGACTACCCATTTTTTATTCTATTTTTCTTATTTTGTTACGATTATTTTCAACACACACTATATAGCTAATACGAAAGTGGCTAACAAATGGGAATTTGGTGGAAGACGCAAGGCACCAAGTTAAAAATCACGTTGTTTATAACTATTAACCTACAAGTTCAAAAGGCACTGATAACTTGTCTTAAACTTTGATATATTAAGCAGCTTTCTTCGTGTGCGATATGCGATAAAAGCGAGAGCTACTAAGTACGTGTATGAATGTAAGTGTGCGTCGGAAATTAGACATTGAAATATGATTCAACTTTCTTCGTTTGCATAGTTTATAACAAACGATACAATAAAAGAACAAAAACAACATAGCACAAGTTTTTAATCTTCGTCTTGTGTATGCCGTGGGCTTAAAGTGAAAATCGTAAATCGTTTTTCATGTACATACAATATATACTAGAACTCGATAGACATATCTACATTATGCTACATTTTTTTTCTCGTCCAAAGTTAATGAAGCGGATGGATAACAAAAAACACATTATTTTCCCTGCTGCTAACATTATACTGTTGACTCTGTTGTGGGGCTGTATATATACGCAGCGGTCGTGTTGTGAATTTTTGCTCGTAGTAAGTTAACAAAATAGTAAATCAGATAAATTACCTAAGAAAAATGCGCCTACTCTCTTTCTTTAAACCCTATATAACCAACGTATATTTATATTGTTATTATATCCAAATATCCACACTGCGCCTATAATATATATGCAGGATAGACAGTTCTCAGTTCTAAAAAAATCGAATGAGGAGACGACGACCAGTTAGCTAAGGTAAATTAATTTCTTCGGTGTTACTTATTGAGACGCTATATACTATACCTAAACTTGTGTATGTACATCAAAGTATAATACGATTTCAACGGAATAATGTTACCGTTATAAGGCCAACACATTTCGGAAGAAGGTAATTAATCACATCTCAATTACTATATTCTCCCGGGTAAGTAAACCCTACCCGGAAATTAAAGAGGTAGAGAATGTTAAACGATGTGTCTACTCTGACAGTTCTACTCCTTGTGCGTTGCTGCTCATGTACGCAGGAAATTTACTTAGATTCGGTGTGTGTGTGTGACACTCGTATTATAACGAGCAAGCAAGGAATACTAAAATAGTAAAATGGTTTGCGTTGAGAATACTTAAAACTAAACAGGTGACAAGAAATTATTACCTGTTCTTCTACTTGAGATTCGAGTCTGGAAATGACACGATCCTTCTCTCTGACAGCGTGCTGCAAAGAGCAAACCTTCTCAGGGTCTTCTCCCATGGCCCACGATGATGCTGCATTGGCTGTGGCTTCCGACAGCTGCTGCTCCATCACACGCAGCTAGAAAATACACAAAAATATAGAAGAGTTAGTTACACTGTTATACCCTTTAGATAAATTTCGGAATTATTCTAATTTAAATATTATCTGGGGATCTGCTTTGTTATGTGTAGGCACATTTTAGGGGTCACAAATCCGTTGTTTTATTCACCCGTAATCGTTTGAAAATAACACGCAAGGTCATAGATTTATACGGAGGTTTTATATGCATGTCTGCTTTTCCAATTAGCATGACACTGATACGAAGATGATAAGAAATAGAGTAGGGCAAGTGGGCCGAATTACAAACAGGAGTCTTATATATAGTAATGGTTATATCAGTAACGATACTATATCGCCACATAATAGTCTGAATAGCTTTATAACTCTATAACCCCACCTACCAAAAGCGAAAAGGGATTACTTAGGTACTTACTGCTTCAACCAAAACCAATTAATATTGATTAATCAATCTTTCAAAGCGAACGCTTCGAGAATTAGGATTAATCTTTGTTTAATTTGAGATCAACACTAATGGATGCTGGACTCCATAAATTCGTAAATTTTTCTTGGCAAGTGTATCTTTTTTTATACTTGTACTCACTTAAGTGCTGAAAATCTTATTCGACTGTAGTTGTATTTACATCCTTGGGAAAAGATTATGTAAATGATCCGAGTGGTATCCGGAATTTGAATCTCGTCAAAACCAATTAATATTGATTAATCAATCTTTCAAAGCGAACGCTTCGAGAATTAGGATTAATCTTTGTTTAATTTGAGACCAACACTAATGGATGCTGGACTCCATAAATCCGTAAAGTGTTTCTTTTTTTATACTTGTACTCACTTAAGCTGAAAATCTTATTCGACTGTAGTTGTATTTACATCCTTGGGAAAAGATTATGTAAATGATCCGAGTGGTATCCGGAATTTGGATCTCGCGTGGGCTTCCGTATTTCCTCATTTCGAAGAAATTGCGACGTACCCTTGATGACAGTATAGTACTAGTAGCAAACCACCTACGTTCTTTTTAGGAATTAATTACGGAAACAGCAACGACCATGAAAACAGTGAAAACATGCATTATATGATCACATCACAAACAGTGATGAACTAGCAAATATGAAGTGTAAAACAAACATCCTGAAATTAGGTACGTTCAACGACAGTTGGACCAAAAGGTGGTTGGAAATGCAAGAACATCTTTGGAATAGAACGAGATAAAGTGAATTCGTATAATTAAGGAAGTAATCATTAGAAAGAAGCACGTCGCTTGTGCAGTGCGTACGTTCAAAAGTTTAAGCTGTCTAAACATTTAAGTAGCTTCTATTTAGTGAAGAAGACTACATAATATATATTCTAAGAGAAATACCACTGAAATAATACAAAAACTGTATATACGTAAAGTACTTTATACCATATTACATAATATCAAGTTTGTTTAGACGGGGCTTAAGCAAACGCGTGCTGTTTACTTTTGCTCAACACCATCCATGCATCCCTTTCTTTACATTCCTCTTTTTGAAATTTATGCATACGCTTAGAATTGCAAATTAACCATGAATTTTCTATTAACTGATGCGTTCGTCTTCCCATAACTCTGCTTTCACACGCAGTTACTTTCGAGTTAACGTGCATTCATAACAATTCACAATATTTCAAATTCAAATACAGATGAGTCCAGACGAGTGTCGAGTCAACGTATGAATATGAGAGTCATTAACAAAGGAAAAGAAAAACGAATGTGATGCGAGCAAGTATAACTACCATTCTCTTAGTTTGTTCAACTTTCTCCAACTCCTGTGAAAGGGGTAAGTTGGTTGTTGTACGTTTTTTAAATTTTAATTTCGTAAACAATACTACTTCATGTTTTCTAAACTCTACAATTTGAGCACAGCTGAAAAGTCTTGGTAAATAAATCCTTGCCATCCCACTTACAAACGAATAGAGGGAAAGTAGGGAAAATGGGTAGTAAAAATTTGCCCACGACGATGTACCACTGACTGACTTGTAATTGCCAAATTTACTATGCTCCTTTTATTTGTTTCTTTGAGAAGCCACGAAACAACGAAACTCACAAATGAGTTTTTTGTTTTATTACGCGACTCTTACTGTTACAAGACACATTCCTTGCAGCTGCAAACAAAAGCCACTTTTGGAATGGTGTGCAGCGCCAGTCCTGCGGAATAACTTAATGTTTTTGATTAAGACTGGAATAATACCAGACACAGTCACTCACTCGCTTTCCCCGAACTGTAGCAGCCATCCGCATTCTGATGGAATCATGAGCAGAATTTGTTCTAAATTACCTCACCATATACAGTCGATAAGCCACCGGTAACAACGTGATGTATTGTGTAATTTGGTGGGACTATTACAGTACAACAAGTGAATACAAATCGAGTGAATTTAGCCCTTTTCGCTTTCTCCATTTTCATCTTGTATTAAGAAAATGGGAGGTAGAAATTAGAATAAGACAAAACAAGAAGAAACTGTCTGCCTCCTCTGATGGAATTAAGAGATTGAGTTAGATTTGAATTTTCAGCCAATTTGTTTCATGTAATGCATCTAAATTAACGAAATTAGCAGGCCTATCCTTTACTTTAGCATCTGCAAAATAAATTTAGTTCGTCGTCTCCACAAAACTGGCTTTTCTAGTGGTGACGTGTTCCTCTATATGATTCTAAGCATTTTTTTTAGATTAACAGATCTTTCCAGAACAAAGGCTTTCCAATTAAATTTAATAAGAAGAACAGAAGAAAATGTAATTTACTTGTCACCTCCAAACAAATGACTGACTACAGCACTAGCAATTTGCATTTGTGCTGGCTAGATTGAAGATAGTTAGGTATTACTATTTCGTATGATGCAATTTCAGAACCGGAGTTCTTTCGCTTTGCCATGCCCTGTAGGACTTTTCCTTCTTGTTTTGCTAATGGTTTCCCTATTAGTTTTTCAATAGCAATGGCAAAACACACAATAGAATGAATGTTTATGAAAAAGGATTCTTGAAACATAAAAGAAATCTCGACGAAATTGAGGATAAACTACACATCACGCACATTCACCACAGCCATTAAACGTAAGCAAAAAGTCAAGATAAAAATATAGATGATAGAGCTATTACTACATACTCCACCACATATATACATGGCGATGAATGTATTCACGTTATCTTTGTGTGGTTTGCTTCTGCTATCAGAGTAAGTAAACGGAAAAGCGTATCCTACGGCAAAAGCTGCTAAATAAGATGAGAAAGAGATAGAAGGATGAAAGCACCAGAAGGGTCTCTTTCGGATTTCATATCTTCGTAAAAAACACGACAACTGCTAATATCACTAGCTTCCTAAGCTAATGGTCTTTATTATTAGCACAGCTTATATATACTTTCACATACAAATCTCTTCTTTATCGCATTGTTTTTGCATTAGCTCAACATCAAAGAGAACAAACGAATTCTAAAAACATCCAAAGAAATAGTACGCTAAAAAAGAAAAACAAATTGGAGTTTTTTTTAACTGAAATGCCACGCACACACAGACACAACCAACTATATGCTTACCGTTCTGTAGCGGACAGTGTGTGATTGCATTGAGTTGTGAAGTACATTTCTTCATTCGAAAAAGAAAAATAAGGGAAATGTATATTATGTCCCTAATTCTCAAATTATATATACAATATACGTAGTAGTAGATGATATGCTCATTTGTTCTTGTTTCAAAAACCCTTGGTAAATTTTGAAAGAAGAGTGAAAACACAAAAAGATCGAGATGGGAAACTAGCTCTAGGCGAAATAAGTGGTAAGCCGCAAACAGTGAGGCATCAAGCCGCAGATAAGGGAAGCATGAGATGAGAATATAACTTGAGAACAAGTTGTAGAACGAATAATAAGTTACATCAAAAGCAGTAAACAAATGAGATTGAGAATGAAACTCAGCTTCAGCTCAAGTATGAGAACATAGCATATCAGTACTATTTTTGGATATATGCGTCTAAAAAACTACACAAATAGGGAGGTAATTTACGTTTAATACATCGTATTTCACAAATAATGTGAAAGAAAACATGAAAAGTAAGCTTGAACAATTTGTGTGTAAGTTTAAGCACATTAGTCGACCTGTTTTTTTTATTTTTTGAGTGAATTGCTTCCTTTCTTTCAACACAACAACTTCTACGGATGTTTACGTAAGGAAAAGTGAGGAAATGGAAATGAAGAGAGGAGAAAGCAAATAAAGTATATGCAAAGTTTTCTTCACAGCGGACGCAATCAACAACACGTTTAAACTAAACAAAGTTTTCCGGTGGAGTGGTGGCAATTTGTTTTCCCCTTACTAATATTATTTATACGCTTTTACTATATTATATATGATGGCAACAATATAGGATGATGCTTAGAGAACAAAAATGATTCATGTTTTGATCAACATTTGACATGCGGAAAAAACAAGACTGAATTGCAAAATAAGTGGTTGTTGGAAGTTGAAGCAAAGACGAAGAAAACATATGGAACGAAAGGTAGTTGGAGGAAGCATGTAATGGGGCCAGTGTTTTAAAGAATTTCTCCATCATTTCCTTCAGATACACGTCTCTTAAACAGGAAATAGGAAGGGACTAAAAATGATTGATCGCGTCTTGAGATGAAGCGAAAAATTGAGAGTGGGAAAACAATGTGCTAAGATGGCTCTCTATATTGACACTCGCAAGAGTCTCCAAAAATTATGGCTGGAATTATATGTGACAGCTCAATTAATCATTTTTTCTTCTTTCTTTTTCGCTCTCTTGAAGTTGCATTCCATTCTATATTTATAAGACTTGTACCTTCATCTTTTCATGCTGCTGGCGTACTCATTTATTGTTGTTTCTGTTCTTACAGAAAGGTTTCCAGGACGTGGTGGTAGAACGCCGACACTGTGCGAGTTGTCGAGGACAAACGAATGTCCGCCAACGTCTTTCATATAATATGATGATGTGATGAAGCTTGTTACGCCTTTTATTTGTAAGTTTCCAACTAATAAATAATAGTCAGAGCAATCGTCTTCATTTCATTTGACACATTTTTGCATTTGCTTGCCAGCCAACTACTATGATTCATATAGTGAAGAGAACGTGTTTTAAAGCAGGAAATAAAATCCCAACAGGATTTGATCTGCACTAACAAATTATTCAGGACTTCCGCTCTCACAACTTTTTCGTCCTTCCAAGTTTCCCGAGAAAAGTATTAATACGTACTTTAGATCTCATTGTAAGAACACAAGAGGAATCTTTAAATAATTCAAGTATTCTTGAACTTACTTAATTCCGTCAAGAACAACGCATATTTTGCGACATTCAATTAAAAAGTTGAAAAGAATTTTTACGTACGTATACTGAAATACACACTCGTTTTTATTGAATTACTTTACAGCCCGTGTATTTGCCTATATAGTAGCCCTGAGTTTCATTTTCCTGAATACATATATAATCGTATGAAAAGGCAGAAATGAAAACGCAAAAGTTGATCTCAAGTTATATTTGAGCGTGCATGAGAAACTTCCTCATTTTTTAAAGTAGAGATATCCATCCTCCAAATACGAGAACAACTTTATTTTATGTCTTGTCAACTTTCATTTTATTTCTCCCCTTTTCCCGTGTACAAATGAGGTTTCACTCTGAGCATGTCACATATAACCCATACGGCTTCTCCACATTTCTGTGGCTAACTTGTCGCCTTTTATTGGACTCCGGCATATCACATAGATTGCTTAAAACAAATTCCTGGAATTGTCCAGCCAAAAAGGAATTGTAGGGTAAAGAGGTTGGATCTTGGAAATAAGAGTCGGATTAGGAAACGTATGAGCGCCACAGTTGTTGTGTTTCAACCTTCAAGAAAAGACTTTTATCGAATGGCACACGTTTAGAGTTACAAGGGAAAGTGAAAAGGACATTTACTGTGCTCGTACACGTCATCTTTTCTATATACTAAATCATATATAGCACTATATATATGCCTAGTCCAGATATATGTACATGGTGATAAAACTCATTTCAATTCCGATTCTTTCACGTATGGCACGCAGACCATATAAATTAAATACAGGAAGCCATGCGTTTCCTGTTTAACTTTTTTCATTTTCATTTTGGCTATCTGTCTTGCTAGTTCCTACCCGTCTTCTAGCACACGCCATGCCAGAAAAAAATTCTTCCTCTTCGAGAAAAGTAAAAGTGATTTTTAGAAAAGAAGCCAGTTAGTGAAATTCCGTGGAAATAAGGAAACTCCACTACTGTGTGGTGCTAACTTTGATTAAACTAATTTTTTTTTTGTTCCGACACTCATTTTATTTTGGCAAGACACGAACCAGGAAGCTGGACAGAATCCCTGAGTACACGACCAGCACGTAATACCATTGTTCATGTTTGTGCGTATAGCTACAAGCCTCCAGCTTACATCAACATTTACAAGTAATTCTTTCACGCGCCTCCATTTCACTGTCTACAAAAGTCAGGACATTTTAACGCATACATAAATACATTATTTACTTCAAGAAAATTTCATCAGACCTCTATAATATGTTATTTTATCATCGGTCATTTCTAGTATAGCAAAAGTGGCAATTCTCTTTCATTTCCACTGAATTCAGTAGAATTTGAGAAGACGACCATGGCGCCTGTAAGATTCATACGGTAGAGAAACCCGGTCAAAAGAGCTAAGTATTCTTGCATCCCAACGAATTATTGCAACTTCCATAAGCTTAAAAAGGAGCCGTAGTATGGTTCGCAAGATGTGTGTTTTCACAGCTAGACGAAATGGGATATAACGAAAAATCTAGATGGTACACATGGAGTAGTCAAGTAGGAGGCCAATATATTTCTCCAAACTCCGAACGCCGATTTGGAGATTAAAGATTCCAGGAAAAGTATCGAAATCGTATCTATTATCGCTAGAAATCTCACAACATGGAGAGCTAACTCGTAGCAAAGGATGGATCGGCGAAAGTCGAGAAAAGAAGCAAAGTCATTACCTGATTGCCTCAGGTTTTCAAGGTGTACATAATACATAAATTCGACATGACTTGACTGCTAAAAGCTGACGGACCGACAAGAAAAGAGGGGATGTAAAAACAAGAGTCGACTTTGCCTTTCCAGTTGGATGTTGGATACGGTGTAATGTCAAAAGTTATTAAATCAAGTGAATAAAAATATAAACAGGATGGAGCCATACAGACGGGAAAGGAATAAGGTACTCCCTGTGCTAAACTACTAGGCGTATAAACCAATATTTACGTGAGCAACACAAGTTAAAGCCAAATTTTGGATATACCTTGTTTTCTTTTTTTAATTTTGTTGCATGCCACAAGCAAACTTCCGTTGGATATAGAGATGTTTTAAGAGAGAAGAAAATCAGAAAATATTGCAGTGAAACAGGAAATGATGATAATGTAGCACACACACAGGTTTTTAGATACTTTCTATACTGATCGTGCTTTTCCTGTGAATCCACCACAAGTATTAGACTTTGACTTTATTTCTCTCTTTCTCCTCCCTTTAATAGATATTGAGTAGCTTTAGGATCCGGATACAAAAACAGAATCAACTTGCAAAACATGCACATTCCCAACTTCTCCTGTTTCTGCAATTTTCTTTCCCTTAAAAAGTAAGCAAAAGAAGGATGATCGTATTAGAGTTAGTAGCATGTTTTTTCTCTCTCTTCTTGCCTCATGTGTCGGTAACCAATCAAGGGGAAACCTATGAAACAAATTGAGTTTAGTGTTCCATTTGATTAAAATTACTTGCATGACCTCGCGTTCGAATTCAAATGAGAGCAGCTCTCGAGACTACGATAAATCTATCCAAAACATTAATTGGAAGGCAAACCATAGAAAACCGAGTTTTGTATGTGGCCGATGAGAATGAAAGTAAAAAGGAAAGGGCCATAACATCTCAAGTTTTTTAGACTCAATCTTCCCTCTATCTCCTATAGCTCTCCTTCTTTCACGGCGAATGAAAGGAAAGAAAACGAAGCCAATGAAAGGGTAGATGATTAGCAACGTAACCACATAATGTATGTGTAACATAACATATCTACGCATTCTTATTGCACAATTCGATAGAATATTCCACGCTATCTTTATCATCAAGAACGAGGAATTGGAGAGAAGGCGAAATGAAATGGCAAGGACGAGCTAGGATCCTATTAAAGGGCTATCGTCAATCTTTAACCTGTACTATATATTTGTGATAGAGAGATTACATGTTTTGGTGTAATATGGTTTCATTTGTCTATAAAGAAGAGAAAGCCAGCTGTGGAAAAATATTAGTCGTTCATCTCATCCTAAGATCCATCTGATATATATGTGAAGTCTCTAGACCCATCTTTCTCTCTCCACATGAGGTGAGGTGTATTTCGTGCATTACACAACCACAGTTTTACATGCTTATAAAGAAATTTCTCCTTCTGACATAAAACTTCATCTCTGTAGTTAACGGGAAAGCAGCTGGTGATATAATGCATGTCTGGTTAATACTTTCAGTATATATATTTGTGATAGAGAGATTACATGTTTTGGTGTAATATGGTTTCATTTGTCTATAAAGAAGAGAAAGCCAGCTGTGGAAAAATATTAGTCGTTCATCCTAAGATTCATCTGATATATAAGTCTCTAGACCCATCTTTCTCTCTCCACATGAGGTGAGGTGTATTTCGTGCATTATACAACCACAGTTTTACCAGCTTATAAAGAAATTTCTCCTTCTGACATAAAACTTCATCTCTGTAGTTAACGGGAAAGCAGCTGGTGATATAATGCATGTCTGGTTAATACTTTCAGTAGCAAAATTTCCTTTTTGGGGAAAGATAACCTGTCTGCAGTTTGCATTTCAAGTCCTTTATCCTCAACCTCCCTTCTTGTCTTGCTCTGGCATCTAATTTCTTAAAAGCTCATGCTGTAAGTATATACGTAAAAGAAAGTGGAGCTCATATGTGAACATGAGCCAATTTCATATCTTTCTCATGAAATTTTTTTCAGTGCATTTTACTTCTCTCCTCTTTTGAGACAAACACAAACTGAAAGGAGAAGATGAAAGGGATAGTATAGTGAGCTATACTACCACTTTCCTTTGCAGGCTGTTACACTCACTTGCTCTTTCTGAGATCGTCCATCCAGATATTCTACTCATTACTTCATTTTCCCCTTTATTCTCTCACGTAATGCCATTGACTACGCAAAGAGAACATCTAGTATGCATGCTCACACCACGCCACGCCAAACTCATATGCTTTTCCAACTTGGTTTTAAATTCATCATTAAAGCCTTTTAGCAAAGTTCACATTCACAAGGAAAATTCGCGCAACCACTTGAGACTATATCCGTATAACTGCGAGTGTATAAAAAGCGTTTATTAACTAATGGTGAAAGTGGGCCACATCGCTGCGGTATACATGCATGTAAACTACCATTGTGCGAACTGGGAAGTAAAAGAACGGATAGCTAGGAAAAAGAAGAATAAGAAGATGGTAATTGTTGTAATATAGTTAAGCTACGTTACGTAAGCGGCACATGCATTCAGACAACAGACAAACATTCTTGAATGATAAAAGGCTTGAGTAGCATGCTTCCTCATCCATTTTATGATGATAATGAGTATGATTTCCGTTGGATTCCCTTTCCCAAAAAGTATTATTTCATAAACGTGAACAATTTCTTTTACTACAAGCACGGTCGATGTTGTGGCCTGGTGGTATGCAAGCTTTGTAATGAGATTTTATTTTTTGGGCTCTTTATGCTAAGCCTTAAGCTTGAGAAAATATTATTTCTTGAGTAAGATGTAAGTAATACACTTCAGGAATATATAAATGTAAAGCAAAATTAACGTTTGTTCTCATTCATAGAATTGTTTACATTGTAAGTGTAAAAAGAGGCAAAAGTTGAGCACATAATAAAATAGCAAAGGAAGAGAGGGAGGATGAGAATCGACCATTACAATTTACGTTCTACGACGCACTTGAATAATAATACTTGTCCCCATCACTCTTCTTCACTTTCACTTTCATTTTACGAGACAGAAATCTGCCTCACGTACACTTCATGGCTAACTCGAACCTCCATTCAAGCCGCATACTACAATGGTGTGTCCTTCACTCTGTATCTACTTTACTCCTTCCCATTTGTTCCTCTTCCTTTTCCTATTATTCGAGGATGTAAGAGCCGTACCAAAGAATTACTTGTAAGGATAGAGTTACGAGCACAATGCACCTCGAAGACGTCGACTTGAGTTGACATCTTAATTTTAAATTCAGTCCGGTGGTTTTGCATTCCAAGAAGGAAGTAAGTAACACGCATATATGTGAATAGGAGAGAGCAGGAACTTGGAGAGACATGTCAGTTAATGTCAATGTGTGTAAAACAAAAGACGAATTACATAAAACGGGCATGTACTTACTTGTACATTGGATGGGAATATCCGAACTCAACAAACCAGATCGTATGGTTAAAGACTACGAATTTGTCTTAAGAAATTCAAATAAACACACAAATGAAAATCCCCCTTTTTAATATCTGTCTACCGTTACCGTTACATGATGTCAGATTATTCTTTGCCGCTACGATGAATGTACTCGTTGCGGTATATTGTATATAGTATATACACCAATCGTTGTACTAATAGTGCTAATGGAAATTTAATTTTCTTTATCTCCGTTTTTACTCTCTGTATAAATAAGTAATTTTATGATGCAATTTGGTGTAGGGAAAAGTTTATTTCTATGTGATGTTATTACTTATATATACAAAGTCACAAAGTATAGTATCTTATATAAAGCGTTAACTACGTTTACCTCGTAATGGCGTCAGTATTCTCATTTCCCCTTCAATTGCACAACAAACATTCTGTATGTAGTCGCAAAGATGAAAGGGATGAAAATAAAACCTTATTCAGCTTTATTGTACAATAAGCATTAAACTATCTATAATATAGAGGTTGTTTTGCCTATCGTTTGAAGGAGATAGATCAAACAGTTAATTCAATATTGCAAATCAATCACAGTGTTTCCGACTTTTGGTAGAATGCTACGAGAAACATGCACATCGTTTGTTTCTGCAATTTAGTTAGCAATTACAGTACATTTTTGGACGCCTCAAGGTTTTTCATCTATCTCTGCTCTCTACCGCTCAATTCAACTAAGAGAATTGTTTACCTGAAACCGCAAGCCTGCGTTGTTGCAATCCTTTTCATCCTTTTGCTTAATACAGACAAACTTCTGCATATGACAAAGAAAAACGATAATTTAAATGTATATATATGTCTGTAAAGTTAGACTACATTCGCGTACATTCCATGAATACAAAACCATTTTACTGTGATGCTGTAGATGTAAAAGGTCGCAGAAAACTCACTCGACTGAGATAGCGACATAGCTATACTCCATCTTCCAGCATTATGATACATAATGTTTTCGAATGTTATTTTTACGTGAGGAAACGGAACATAAAAGAGCAGTTTTATATTTTAAAGGTTGATGGATTAAATTGAAAAGAAAAATAATCGATGCAGCAAATCTTGAAGGTTGCTTTATTAACTTTGAGTTTTCTTTCAAAATACAACATCAACTTCTTCTCCCAGTGAAAAGATTTCATAGAAGGTTTTGAGAGAACAAAAGCAAGGTGAAAGTCAAAAGGGAATTTTGACTCCAATATTATTGAAGGTGGGGTTGAGAGTTGAGTGCTGAGGCATTCAAAAAGCGAATAAATAACAGAAAAAGCCAAGAGACATTCCTCAGCTAAAGTTTAACTTAAGTGCTCTGTTTGGCCTACCGTCAAGTGGAAACAGCAACATCAACATCACCAATACCAACCGGAGGAGTGCACAAGGTTCGGCTCTACTTCATCCTTTCTGTTACATTATGTACTCGTTGAAGAAGAAAAGGAAAGTGAGAGCAAACATTTACGAAGAGAGGAGCAGCTTAAGCATGTAGTATATAGGGTTTAATATAATGCACCATGTGATACAATAGCATTCTCACAATATGTATGCCAGACGGTGAGATGGGATACCAAGAGAAGAAAATTGTTGAGCTATGCACACTCACAACGAAAGAGCTCATATAATAAATATATATAGTAAATATACTATCTTAACAATACCCTTTCCTTATAAGTAAGTACAAGAAGAAATATACCTATTCATGTGCTCGTCTTTTGTTTTCTGACCCGTTCCAAGTTTTTCTCCCTTCTCTTGTACTTTTGATTACTTTTTGTCTCTTGTGGGAACGCGTAACCTGCTTAGAAAAACATTGAAACTTGTTATCACAAACAAAATACGCTTTTACTGTAATAAGACGTTGTTTATATTATGTGTATGCTTTGAGGGGTAAGGTAAGAATCCTATGTGATATATATAACTGATATAATATATCTACGTAGTACGTAGAATAAATGTGCAGTGTATAGATATCTAGGGAAAGCAACGATCAAACAAGATTTCTCTATGCTTGTGCTCAACCTATTGTTTTTTTTGCGAAGTAGTAAAACAAATAATACATTATTTTGAGTGAAAGACTGGAGTGTGGAGCAAGAGAAAACCTTTCATTTTCTGATGAAATGAAACGATGTGTCCTGTTCTAGGATCAACATTTGAAAATAAAAAAAAGCTGTTTGTTTTATAGAAGCACAGAACTGTTCAAGTTCCATTGTCGCCTGACTTGTTCGAACAAACTTGACTTTGTTTATAAAGAATTTTAATCATCAAACAGTTCCCATGAGTTGTTAGCTGTTAGTGTTATTTCAGCTTAGGTGAGGTTACCACTAGAAAGGACTTTGGTTACACTATACATACCATCATGGGCCGCCAGCTTTTGTAAATATGAGATTCTTCAATACTTTCAGGCAATTTTTACTCCATTTCACTTTCTACGTAATTTGATGGAAATCTGCTAAATTGAAGTTTCAAGCAGAATCCTTACACGCTCGGATCGGATCCCCAGTGTTACTTATATGCTAATGTTGATTGTTTGGTGAAACTAGAGGCAAAAGCAAAAACTCTGTATTAAGCTATTTGATACATGCAAATGCAAAGAATGCAAATTCAATCCATTTGGCAAATAACATAAAAATTGAAAACACACTAGAAACCATTCCAGAGAGCAATGAAGCTCATGCTTGGGTACGAAATCGACTTTTTATGTTACACACAAGCTGAAATACTTAACAGTATTTTATAGACGTTGGAGCATAAGGTTTAAGCCCACAATAAAGAGCTTTCAAACAATGCCCCATTATATATATTCCTCCATATGTTCACATTTTGCTACCAACCAAACCAAGTCACGAGAAATGATTTTCGTGAACTATTTTTATTCAGAACTTGTAAGTAGGAAGATTAAATGGCATAAAACAATTGATCTTTGATGCATGAATGCGCAAACTGACGTTGATGAAGCTTGTCAAGCACCAAACTATGGAAGTAAATGAACATGGTCGAAGAAAACATATATTATCGGACGTATGAAAGAATGGTGTAGTGTATATAGTGTACATTATATATCCACATCACCATTATAACCTCTGCGTTATTACTTTTAGGCTGTGCACAACAGGAAGAAAGAAAAAGTCATTTTCAAATCCATCAAACTTTTCTTCACGCTCAGTCAATCCAATCAAACAAAGTATGTGAGCAATGACATATACAACAGGCCACAACTTTCTCATGTTTTTTGTTCACCTACCCACTCATTCTTTCTTGTAATAGTGTTGTAATGTTGTGGGAGAAAACATAGTGTTAAATAGCACATAACTGTAAGTTTAAGCAGTTGCCATATTGTGTGTGTGTGCGATATGAGGGCTGGTAGGGATTCAAGATAATGTTGCCAATTTGAAGCTTACGACTTCTGTGGCACGAACGTAATTTGTTCTTCTTCACTAAAGTGTATCGTTGACCGTATAAAACAGTCATATAGTATATGCATTGTGATCATTACGCATGTATACCCTTCAGTAGTTAAGAAACTACCAATAACTTGTGGTGCTACGTACAAACAAATCACAAACATTCATTGTTTTAAGATGAACGTTCATTCTTAGAGATGTAGAGAAATATGGTCACGTGACTTCTCTCTAGAATTTTCCCAACTCCGAAACATGGTTGAAAATTGAAAGCTTTATATTTTCCTAAGGTTTATATTATGAAGAGTTGAGGAAGAACATTGTACAGTTTTTTCCAAATCATTTCAGCTAGTAACTTTCTTACGTAAGAAAATGGCTGCAATAAAAATGCCATACAATCGTTAAGGCAAAAAAAGGAGCAGTTTTAAGCGGTAAAGAAGGTACTTTAAACTAAAGTTAATGGGAATACATACAAATTGCGTACGTGTAATGGAAATTGTTTCCAAAATCCAAAAGCTAGTTTACAAAAGAAGGGTGGTGTGTTTGTGTGTTTCTTCCAAAAACACAAACACATGACGGAAAAAAGAGGAGACAAAAACAAAAAAATAAGTGGCCATTGAAACACGTGAAAGTGGCCATTTTCTCTGCTCCGAATGAAACAATGAAACCATGTATTTCAGGACACTTTGACTCAAATTTCCCGACTCTATTACATGACATAAACATAAACTGGTTGAACCAACAAACAAGAAACAAGTTTGTGGATATGATAATATCATAACATTATTTTCAAGGAAGAAGTGTAACAAGGAAAAAGAACTGAATTTCTATATTTGCAGACGTTGTAAAATTCTTCCACACGTTTGTTTGTACACAAAAGGATATATATATATACCAGATTCAGGAAGAATTTATTGGAAAGAAAATGTTCTTTCCTCTTCCAGGAAAATGTCAAAATGTGAGTGTAGTTTCATCAGAAAATCAAATATTTGCCGGAAAGGAAGTGGAAGATAAGTAAACTTTTTTTAAGTCACGCTCTTCACGCCTACCCTCAAAATATTTGCTGTAGTGGTTACATAACCAAGTCACAATGTCAATATCCCGCTGCTGAGTAGACATAAATGAGAGTAGAAAATATCTAGATATTCTCAGTTCTGCTACATTATCATTTCTCAGAAAAATGTTAGAAATGCCATATTATTATCCTACATTTCATACATCCAATTTTATATTCAGAAAGTGTGTCGCCCACACCATATTGAACATATTTTGAAGCCTTTCTTCCCAGTTATATTTGATCTCTTCAGAACACTTCATTTTGTGTTTTTGAAGGATTATTGCGGGATTTTGAACGAAACTGGAACGATTTGGAATACGTGAATACATCTGTTGTCTAAACAAGCACCAATAATAATCTACGAACTCTCAAACTTTGAAGGATTCCACAGTTTTAAAATTTTTATTTTAATATATTGTCAAATTTTTAGTTTGGTTCGATGATTCTCAATGTATAATACATATTTTTCCTTCTTCATTTTTATAAAAACAATTATTTTGAAGCCTTTCTTCCCAGTTATATTTGATCTCTTCAGAACACTTCATTTTGTGTTTTTGAAGGATTATTGCGGGATTTTGAACGAAACTGGAACGATTTGGAATACATGAATACATCTGTTGTCTAACCAAGCACAAATAATCTACGAGCTCTCAAACTTTGAAGGATTCCACAGTTTTAAAATTTTTATTATGTTAATATTGTCAAATTTTTAGTTTGGTTCGATGATTCTCAATGTATAATACATATTTTTCCTTCTTCATTTTTATAAAAACAAATCAGTTAAATGAGTTTATCAAAAACAGAATCATCAAGTTCAATCAAATCGAACCGACATACAATTATAATATAAATTTGATTACTTATCGAAGCATAACAGCCCATAATGAGTTTCTCTAAACTTGAGACATGGTGGGAGTTTGCTCCATTGACAAAACCAAATTAGTATAAAAACAAACAAATCATTTTTACTCTTTATTCTTCTCACATAGTCTTTAAGCTAATAAATTAAGTATGGTATGTAATATATATACAATCTCTACACAATTGTTCATCCATATAAGATGAAACAATGGGGAACTGAAGAAAGTGTACATATAATTCTGTCTATATATAAGCACTTGTTAGTCAGTTAGGGCACCAGTATCTCGACCATCTTATACAAAAACCTAGAAGCTGTATACATTATTATAGCACCAGAAGGATTAAACGGAACTCCTACAATACTATACAGAAGTGAAAAGAAAAAGCGAGTCATTATTCCGTGAGTAATTGCAATTTCATTTAAGAAGCTTAAGTCTTCAGAAGCAATATCTTCCCTTTCTCCAGGTCATTGTCCTTGTGTCTTGTTCTCGCTCACTATAGTATGGTGTTAGTGTAGTCGTAATGAGTAAAAAAAGTGATTTGAAATAGTAATTGCCGCTAAGCCCAGAGGATCTCATGCCGGAAGGAGAGAAAGAAGGAAACTCTCTCTGAGTATGTGGTAAAAGGAGCAGCCAGAGCTACAAGCTCGAAAGGCTCCATTCAAAAACAACTTTTATAGCTATTATACAGAACAAGTAAAATTCTCGGGTCATTTTGCACCATGCAAGGCTTTGACAAGACAATGACAGCACGTAGCGGTGAGATATGATATGCAGCTCAAGTTTTCTCCTCCTTGAACTGTACCCACATGTGCAATATGTAGTAGTTGCTTGGTACTTGGTAAATAGAGAAAAAATAGGGTGAGATGAGATGTACATGTGTTTAATAAAAGTGTAGCAACTTCAAACTTTATACTAGTACTGCTTGACCCTAAAAAAGAATTCTTCACATAGATGGATATACAAGGAAAGAAAAGGAGAAGCACAACGTTCACTTCGTCACGCCGCAAGATCCCTCAGCCGCACTTGAGAAACTAGAAGAAAAAAACTTTTCTTGTTGAACCAAGCTTTTTTAAGAGAATACAGAGGGATATAAGATAGTTAGGTACTAAACAGCTAGTAGAAGTAATGCCTTTTTCGTTTCCTTTTTCCTATTAACATTACGACCAGTTTTTTTGCACTCGAGGGAAGTTTTGAGCACCAGTTATCGCCTGTATCCAGGCAAGAGCGAAATGTCTTCCAATGGGTTACTCTTGCGATTCTCTCCATAATTCCGAGGAGGAAAAAATGTTCCCTTTTTCGTTTTTCCTACACGCTCTATTTGCAACTCAGCCGTGCAGATGAGTTGGAATTTGTGGGATGTATTTAGGATATGCAGTTTTTGCAAAAAACGGAATGGAAAGACAATCAGCGTTGATCAATGTTTGATTCATTTTATCACACGGTTTTACATTTTATGGATTTTTGGAGCCGCCAATCTACATTCCGGAATTTTCCCTTCATTTTCTATAGATATATTCAGCTATTTCTACGTAAGTAGCTTACTCTGCTTGCACAAATTCCAATAAAAACAATGTGGTACAAAGGGAAAATACAAAAATAAGAGATGTCCACGTAGAAAAGTACAAACTACAAACTCTATCCCGATCCCGATGTAATATAATACTCATCGTTCTACACGTCTCCACTTTATTTCTAGCATCAAGAGTCAGAGGATTTCCCCAGCGTGGAGGACAAGCTATAAGCCTAGAATTACAAATCTGATAAGCTTATTATAAGTCAAGAAACGATTTTTCCTCCGAGAATTGCTCTCTGACTAGTTATAAAAATGACATATGTATGAAATGCATGTACATGTGAACTGATATACTAATAATGTATCTACGATATAGCCACATCTATTTCGTGTTCATATTATGCATGTTGATCTACTGATGAAAGTGGTCAGGGATATTGAGCTTCGTGAACGTGACGGGTTCTCACACAGTCGAGACTAGGAAACGACAAAAAATTTGAGAGGGGAGAGAGAAGCGGAGGAGACAGCAGCACTTGAGCTTAATGAAAAATGCACAAATTTCGAGCTCCAGACTAGTCATATCAAGTCCTGCAAAAGGCCTAATCAAACACGAGTATTCATTATGAGCGTAATCCTCCAAGTTAATGAAAACTCGAATGAGCCAATAATTATAGAAACGTTCTCTGTAGACTTGTCTACAGCTCCATCATTATGGTTTTGTACTTACATATGTCTACTGCAGGTTTATAGCTGCAAATTATAGTGAGCGAGACTGAAATGTTTTTCTTATAATCAGGGAACCAAATGCATGTAAAAAAATACTTGAAATTCGGTTGATATACATACATACATATTTTTGTGTCATGTTTATATCGGCTTAAAATTAAACCTTTTCAATTCGTTTCCCTATTCAGCTTTTCCTATAAGACGTGTTGTTTTGAATGACAGCCTGCAAAGCACTACGCAAGTTCAAGGGAAATTCCCAGTAGGAAAAATTCGAGGGGAAAGGAGCTAAAGTAAGGGTGGCAGTGGCATGTCTGGCACTACAGTACTAACAATAGTATAAAGAAAAGAGTGTGTAAATTCAGCCTTAAGTCCCACATTTTCTGCTTCCATTTCCCGTATTTTCAGCTTTTTGTATGGGATAGGGGAAAATATTCTTCAGCTAGGAAGTATATTCTACGCAAATCAGAGAAGTACGGAAGTGCAACTTTGTTGAAGTTGTGAGTCAGCACTCTTTCCTATTCAGGCTGGGCTGGTGAGGCCACAACTGCATGGTTCTCAGCTACATAATATTAATGTGCATACCACCTATTATACTTACATTTTCTTGCTACCCATATAATATTATATTCATACTTTCTACTGGCTAGTAAGAGTGGAAAGCAATAGTAAATATTCCAGTCTTATTCAAATCCGGCTTGTCTATAAAACTCAATAGGGAAGTCCTCAGGGGCTCACTCTCTCGTATTTGCTTTTTTTCACTGACGCATTCAAGTTTTACCGTGCTGTACGCGATACTCGTGTTCTACGAATTCGTAGGGTACATGTTATGCGAACCTGGTTTTCCTTTACATTTACAGTAACAGAAGCTAGAGTTCCGAGTCAAAGTGTTAGTATTGGACATTTAGATTCACAACTACACAACAACAGGCTAGAACAAGAATATTTTTAATGTTAAGATCTCCAAGTCGTAAGAGAGTCAGAAGGAGAACACAGTTTGCAACAGCAACTGTACAACTCCACTATACCTTATCTTGCGTAGCAATCATTCTAAATGTATGCATGAGCAACTGATATAAAAGTAGAGTCCCTTTGGAGATTTTTTTCAACCCTCCCTCTCCCTCTTTAAAAAAAGAATGCGTAACCAGCTACGTATACGGAAGCGGCTAAAAATGGCTCATATAGTAGTGAATCTCCTTCGTATAAATAAAACCACATGCGTTGTGCACATATCCCAACATTATTACCGGAAAGGGGTTGTTGGTTCTATTTGCAAATTTAAGGTACTTTCTTTTGTGAGCGAAAATTACAAGATTCAGATCAGTATTTTGTTTCTTTCAGAATGTAGAACCATACACACAAGAATAATATATATAAGGGTTCTAATGTTACTGAAAGATGATTGCTTCAAGTAACTAGAATTGAAATCTGATACATGAAAATGAGAGCTGTTTTCCATATTTTCGAACGAAACTCTAATTCCTAAATGACGTGAGTAAATTTTAAATTTCTACTGCACACTCCAAGAATCTCGTCGTTATCATATCAAAATGTAGTACGTGTACGCAACAATATGAAGAATGAAACTCTAACGACTAGGATGACAAGGGCCATTCACTATAATAATATCCTTCTTTGTACATGAAATACGAGCAAGAAAAATGACATAACTTTCAGAAAATATATTCCTGCGTACGTGCAAACATTGTGTTTGCACTCGATCATTACGTATACAAGCAACAGTACAGAAAATGCTATGCATAATCATCACATTTTTTTCTCTCATGTGCACCCACACTTTTATACATTTTCCTTTCATATTTTTGAACCAAGTTATATTAAACTCATCCCGCATTTCGTTACTTTGTTGTCGCATGTTGCAAAAGTATGAGAAAACCTCTGAGAGTAGTGAGTGTACAAGCCTTCACATCAAATTCAGATGAACAACACACTCCGCTCAGCCGGCTTGGGGACAAGAAAAATAGGGAAAGAGGAATCTTTATTTTGGCATATGCATTAGAACAGAAGAACAATATTTTCTGAGAATTTATTTGCTGACATGTTGAGATAGAAGCTGGGCTTATTTTTCATCTCGTTTCTCTTTTACTTCTTCAGCTCTTCCACTTCCCCCGTCTCACTTTGCCATTTCCCTTGTACAAGTAGAGAAATGTAAGCATTATATACATTTTTTGTCAGTAAACGTGTAGTCGTAGTGGTGGCTCGTATTTTTCTCTTGTAGTTCCGCGCTCAACGAAACGTGTTACAGAGTCTCTATATCCACTTATTTCTACTTTCGTATGTGTGATGATGTGATGGAGTATATTCATGACATCCAACATTCACAGTGGTAGTCAACGAAAAATAGTAGTACACAAAAATGTAATGCGATAAAATAAAAACGGGATTTCAGTCGAGACGAGAGTGAGGAACGAACGAAGTGAACACCAACTTATATAATAGGTATACGCTACCTATTTACAGCGAAAAGCTTGGGAAATATGCTGGAAGGCCTATACATACATAAATACTTGCTCAGCAGAAGCTTAAGGGATCTCCAAATGGCATGAGAGGGAAAGAGGAAAAACAGCAATGAAAAATGCAAAATAGGGTGATATTTACTCTTTAAAATATGTAGTATTACATTTCAAAACTCATATTTTATCACAACTCTACCCAGACTCTAGCTCTAGCAAACGTACATTTACACTACTACTTAGCTCTGGCATATATATATATTCATAGTAGTCAGTCGTCAATTCACCACGTTGTTTCTCTATCTCGTCTCCAGTTTCCAAAATTCAGCCTTGTTGCTTACTAACAAACTTCTCCGTCAAGAAAACTTTGTTTGCAATTTGGAAGGATAATGTTTCCACCGACATAGACATATCCGTATCTCCAAACTTTCAGCCCTAGCAAGGCCAGGTCGTATGCAGGAATTTGAGTCGTCATGATGAGAAAGCTAGTCCTAGCCTAGCCCATCTCACTGCTGGTTTGTTTGAAGAGACTGGTGAATATCTACACAAAATGGTGAAGTTTTCGAGTGATCCTTATTCAAATGAGATCTTAAGTTCCGCAAACCTTCAATAGAAAACGGGAACGGAAGCGAGCATTGGCTAACGGATATATTGGAGGAGCAAAAGTGGTGCAAACTATTACATAAGAACCAAAGAAATTTAAATAAAAATCTATGGTAAGAACGGAGTAAGGCCCTGTAGGTATTATATTCCTAAACGAAAATATCAAATCTCAAACACATAATATATGATTTTTAGAAGCGCATTTATACCTTTAAGGAAGAGTCGAGTGAAGCATCAAGCATCAATGAGGTTTATATACTCTCCATAAAATGAAAATGAAAAATTATTAAATTACTTCGTACGTTGAGAGAAATATTACTTATAAAATAAACTTTGTGCTACCAAAACCACTCGTTTTGTTGACAGCTTGATTGCACATACATTCATATACCTACCGTTGGAGGCTAAGTTGAGTAAACTTAAACATTGAAGAAGATTCTTTGTTTCTTACAAGATGAAGCACGGACAAAAAAAATGGTTCGTGCTGGTTCTCAGATTCCAAAGCTTATTTTTCTCCTTCATGAAGATGGTAATGAAAAAGCACGCTACTATATCATTGACTCTGGAGTCTGCTTTGTATGATTTTCTTTTCATTACTAAAACTCTTTCATTCACAGCGTGGAGACATGTTTTCTTTGTGAGGTTTCCTCAAGCGACTTTTAGAAAAATTACAAAGAGAAAATATATATACGCTGCTACTAATGAAACTCGTTTCATACAATTCTGCCTTTTTTTATTTAGCAGAGCTCTAGCTCAGCTCCACTTTTTTTGTTTGCCAAAAGAAAATAAAGTTCCCTGCTAAAATTATTTAATAAGTTGCGGAATGCATATACGCTCCGCTACGAAGTATATAATACTTTTGGCAAAGCTCATAAATTTGATTCTTTGGGATCCCTAATTCCCTACCTTACCCAGTTTTCTCCTCCGCACATGGCTCAATGCATTTAAGGTCATTCGGTTGTATACAGCGTAAAAGGTTGTGGTGTGGCCTTGAATGAGGTTTAAAATAATGTTCTTATTTACATATTTATTCATATAATTTCAATTTTCTCTCTCTCTCTCTCAACCACATGCATTTAAATAGTATGGGAAGTAGGATAGAAAACGTAAACCATAACTTTTGAAGAGAGGAGGAACTCGACAAACCCTAAGAACTATTTACAGGCTTTCTAACATCGACGACGAAGTGACTTGCTGTAGCTGTAGCAAAAGCCTACTTGGATGGAATCTTAAGTAAGTAGAGAAAAAATGGGCTCACTTCACTATCACAGCTCGTATTTCATTGTCAACCTTTGCATGCCCATATAATATTAACTGACGTTTTTGCAACCTCCTCCCCGCCGTGCCACGCTGCAGCTCCAAACATTTTAGACTTGATATTCACTTGCGCCACTCGCCTCTCTTGTTTCATTTCCCTTGCTCTTCCACCAGTTTGCTTCCACTTCAACATATCTCCAACTGGTACATACACGATATGATATTACCTCAGCTCAACTAAACTGTGAGCAGCTATTAAAACCATACAATTTTTTATATTGGGTTACTATAAAACAACACGCTTTTTTTGTGATCCAACTTTTTTTAAGTCGGTTACTAGAACTGTATATCTTGTAGACTGGGCCATTCCCAAGATGAAAAACAATGCCTACTTTGTAATCTAAACGTATGTAATTCTTTTGGTTTTCCTTTTCCTCCCCTGACAGATAACATTTATTGCAGAATGTTAATTTATTTTGAGAAAGCTCAGGAAGAAACCATGAAGTTCTTTATTTAAAGAAAAATAATATTCTATTTTGACAGGAAAAAGTCCAGTGAAAGTACTTAATAGGTAACTTCAATCCTATATAGTTATAGAAGTCCTATTGCTCATGTTTATATTTTTGGCTTAATATATATATACAAGTATTCCCTCCTAGAATTGGTCATGAATCTTGCATAAAGTAAGATTTAATGTTAATACATTATTCCGTGACTTGTGACTTCAGTTGAGTCAGTTTTCTCTTTTGTGTGCTCTACTTTCCATTCACACTACAAAAGGTACCTTGTTCAGAGGACGGGGAAAGCATTGAGGCATTCGCTCCTAAAGTAATTGCCCCCGATATGTATGAGGTGCAGCAAAAGTTTCACCTGCTGCAGAGCATATAACATTAATATATCAGACGAGAACCAAACCACTCTACCACAGCGTAATAAGTCTACACCTTCGTATCGATAAAACCTATTTCTTCCATTCCACCTTGAGCGACCACCAACAGGGAAGGTTGTGAACTG
>JAANSM010000352.1:0-31038 GCA_036850725.1 Orchesella villosa | reverse complement strand
CTCATGTCCCTTCAATTCCCATTCCCATACAACACACAAAATATGAAGAAAGGACATACCAAAGGCGAGTTAGACTCATACTCAAATAATTTATTTAGAGGGAAATGGGATATTTTGTATTTTATTTGTTATTTTGAGGGAGCTGTATTTGCCCAGCCTTGTCGGTTATAATAAATTAACAAAAACTTGTGAGTCTCAGTCGTGTTCATTCATCATAAAGGTAACTGCCATGGTGACATCTAATTACATTACCGTATCGAACAGTAGTTGTTGCTACCTTAAAAATAAATCACACACTGTCAACGGTTCCAATTACGTAAGGCAGTAGACCAGGCTTCGTTGCAAGCCTTAGTAGTATTAAGAGTTAGTTTATATGTTGACGTGTACTTATTAAATTTATGAACAACAAACAAACGTGCGGCCGAGTGAAAGTATTCATACTTAAACCATAACAAAGTGTAATGTTTCGTGGGGAAAGGAAAGAGTGATAATTCCCACAGTGAAATGCGAAATCGAAGAAGTAGTATATTGTTCAACGCTGAAATAGTCTGCGCTGAATACTCTTTAAAATTTACACATGATGGCGAATACGACAAAAATAAATTCACATACTTTTAGGTATTTACGTCAAATAGCAGTAAACTAAGGATAAGTATGAGTTTCACATGAATTTGTGATCTCAAATGCTCAAACCCAAAACCAATGCAACGTTTTTGCTGCCAAGATACCCCATAATCGGGTAAGTTGAACAGGCAAGAAAATTTCTCGCCTAGCAAAACCTCCATACTGGAATTTCTCGCTACCACTTACTGACGAGAGTTACTACTTTATTCTCTTCCATCTAAACCATTTAGAAAAGTAAAAGCCAATACAATGAAACTTGTGAGGGTATTTTGTGAATGGCATCCACATAATTTATTGTCAGTAAACGTGGAGAGAAATACCCCGTTGCCTGATACATCAGCTTAAACTCAACTATGGAGACAAAATACAAACAGTTTTGTATTGTGTATCATTTTGATACACTCCAAATAAAAACGTAGTCAAACGAAACCAAGTCAACAATGGTAGCATTGGTAACTCACCATATGTGTATGTTCATACATTCAAGTACAATGTATTCTGCTCGAAGAACACGCATTACTTTGGATGAAAGCTGGAAGACAGTGAAGCAAAACAAAAGTTGGAAGGATGTGAATCCCACAGTTTCATCGCTTATAAATGGCTGCCTGTTCAGGCCCGAGGAGCATGCCACCACTTACCACTGCCACCATGCCTGAAAGGGACGAGATCGACTCTCTCGCTAACTTAGTAAATAAATGACCATAGAGCGGAACAGCATTATTTAGGTACGTGCATGTATACGTATTACTATTACCAATGTGATAGCCATTCACTATCAAACTGACGTTCTCAGTTTTAATATGTTTAGTGTAGAATCATGACTCGTGTTCGACTTCTTACTTATCTTACTATATGAGTTTGGCAACTTCATAAAAAAAAGTTTGCTCGTTCATGTACAGTTTTGAAAGCCTAAATTCCCTCATCACTTATGGTGTTGATCACCGCATTCTTTCGTTGAATTGTATCAATTCTCACGTTTCCGGATATCACAAAGATGTATGACTTTTGTTCAAATAACCCTCTGCGAACATTAACCCGGATTGCCAGAGGTCAAATCTGATCGCGAAACCAATGACGTTTGGTATATTAACAATGTAGTGCAAACAACATGTACAGGCAATCCATTCATTGATACGAACAAGCAGGCTTTTGCTACAGAGGACTCAGGATTCAATATAGAATTAGGGTACACAACACATGCCTACACAACATAGATTATATATACCATTCGCACGGTATGAAACATGATGATACCAACATAAATTAGATGACTGTATGGAATGTGCAAAGAGAAATGAGCGCATAGCACACATCCCAACACCCCCAAATGGTATAAAGTTCATGATGTGTGTTTCGATGGAAAGGAAAGCTCTCTACACAACTGTGTATCAATTAATTGATTGGCGATGGTGACTGCCTTGCTTTATTAGTGAAAGATGGGTTACCCATTAGCAGAGAGAACAAATTGCCAGACATTGATGATGGAAAAGCTTGAATAGATTTCGAAATCAATCGTTAGCAGAAATAATCCGGAGAAAGTGTGCGTTAGATTCGACTCAAAAAAACAGAAAAGCAGCACCCTCACATATGGATTAGGAAGGCAAACAGACCGAGTAAGAGAAAAGTCAAACATTGTCCGAATCCAAATTGACAAGTGCAATATTGGCTACAATAAACTACACTTACCTCTTCTACCCACTCGGTTTCACCTTGGGAGTGGATAACAACAGAAATTGCGTTTTACTACAAACAGTCGAGTAACTTACAGTAATTAGTGTTATTGAAGGTGACTTGACAAATAGCAGGGAAAAGCACTAATTCCAAAAGATCAAACTGGATTTAGCTTGTACATATGTAAGTATCCTTGATGTCTTCTTTTATAATGTAGATAATCCTCTTCCATAGCAGCTGCACAAAGCTGAATTTCAGTTTAACTCACTTTGATGCAACAAAATAGTATGTGTGTAATTTTAAGTATTAACTGTGCATAGCAGTAAACGCTGGCTACTGGCACAGGATCATTTATGATAGACTCGTAAGTCTACAGGAAAAAGCTCTACAGCTCTTATTACGGATACGTACTAATCATTTTGAAGCTGAGTCGGTGCTTCTTTTCAGAGCTACCCACACGTAAACGTTGACTAAGGCTTCATGACAGTGAGATTCTCAGTAGAAGTCGTGAACCAAGTCTCTAAAAACTCATGTGGGGTAATGTGAAACAGTCAGCTCTACTGTAGTCTTGTTGATTAATATTTTGCGCTATTTGTAATTGTTTTTAGTCACAACTTAGTATATCACATTTACATTGAAGTCGATTGGTGGATGTGACCTTGCTATCAATCATCGGGTCAAACTTTGTGGAACTAGCTTAGCTTGGCTGAAGGTGCTCTTTCAATTAGCTAGCGGAGGATAGTAACTTGAATTCACTCGTACTTTCTCTCATGAATGTATGCATATTAAGCTTTAAGCGGATTCATTGATTGTTTTTCAATTCGTTTGCACCGCATAAATCTACATTTCAAGTTGATTACGACTTAGTTTCATCTCATGCTAATTCTATTTCTACTAGGAAACAGGTAAGAAGACTAGTATAATATTCAATGTGTTCCACCCACCCCTTCACTCTTTTGAAAACGATTCCAATTTCAGGGAATGAAATGGAAAGAACCAGACCTAACTCAAGAGCAACATATAGAAACACTAGAAACTGGATATTATCAAAGGGATCCAAATGGGAACTATAACTTTATTTACGGAATGATTGGTTTCCAGTCCAATAACTATACATTATATTTGTAAATCCCGTAAAGCTCATCATTGTGAGAGAATGTCAGTTTCACTACGAACACATTGTCCTACACATTCAAACTCACATTCCATCGCATTACACACAATAGGTTAAATGTTGCAGCATGTTATTGTTCTGAGAGTAGAAAACTGTGGGAAAAAGGAAATTAGTGTGGTCTTGTGAAATGTGGGCAGCCGTAAGATCGTTTTATGGAAATGTTATAAAAATATAGGGGAACAACATGCCTATGACACTCCAACGACTCAATCGTTGTCAATTTTGCTAAAAACGTGTCGTTAACGTCGGCCTAAGTTCTTTTTTTACTGCGAGGCTAAAAACCCAAATAATGTAAATGATCAACTATTGAATTGAGTTGTCCACTCTAACTCGAGCAGTTACATGGGCTCACGTAATATCGAATTCATCCATGGATATATGTAGCCATCATATTACAAGGCAGTTTGTTGTCACGTACTCCTTTGCAAATGTAATTTAAGCCTCTTTCTTCTCTCGGAGTCAACGTTTTTCTGGCCCCGACATGTACACAAGTAAAGAGTGGACAGGGCACTACCTCAGATGTTTTTGGGTTCGCTTTGGTATGTGGATGGAATAGGAAAGAATGTCATTGATATTCAATTTAAGGTTAGAACATGTCAAGGGCTGTGCTGACTAAAGGACTTGTAGTTGGTCTATATTTGAATCTATCAATTTAAGGTGCAGATGTGCCACCATAATTGTCCATAAGGTAACTACTGAATGGGCATGCAACAGACTTTTATTTATATTTCAACATGATTTTCTTCTATGAAATGCAAACTAGAAGCCATTTCCGAATACTACTAAGCAACCACGCCGACAACGACGAGGCATCTAAAGAATAACGCACTACTCGCCACATGTAAGCCACCAGGAACAGCCGAAATACTGGAAAGGCCATTCGGCTGCTTTGGAATGCAAAAATTAAGTCTCTCTACCAGATTCAGCACGAGGCAGAGGCATGGAATTAAATAACGATAAATTGACTAGCATCCAGCATTTTTCATCAAAATGCCTCATAAATCACACCCTATTTTTCTGTATGGAGTTCAACAAAGGAGCACACTCCTGCTTTGTTATTTGTAGAGGATATAACTAACAATAAACTGAGCAAATTAAATTTACATATTTAAATAAATAAGCCATTACAAAATATTGTAGCTCGTACAAGGCCTCCATTTAAATTTGTATTGCTTTCATAAACTATTAGTTACGAGGTTTATGGAATTCGCCATAATAAACTATCAATAGCCATGAGTGACGCAAAACAAGTGAACCGTTCACTATTGAAGGTTAACACTTTATGTGGAAGAGTTTTAGTTCCTGTATTGCGAAATGCAGACTAAATATATAAGATTGTAGGTTACGAAGCTCATAATTTAGAAATCTATAAATTCGATTCAAGTATTATCCTAACTTGGGAAAAACATTGATACGGAATCCCGTCACTCGTAGACGGGCAAGCTAGAGCTAGACTAGTTTTGTATTTATCACACGGGAACGTCATAGCGTAAATCCTTGACAGTTTTTAAAAGGAGGTTTTTATGGGAAATATTATGCAAACTCTTATCACTTATTGACATGAGTCACATTCTCCACCCAAGCAACTCGTTTAGAATTTAATAATCTTCATTCCTAAAGTATAGTTCTTGTTGTTAAATGCAATGCTACAAAGGTACTTATTACCTTTGTGACTCAAATATACTACTGTTTGAGGATTATTGCGACTTGAAAGCGGATTATAGATGTATATATTTCCATTATTTCCTAGAAACTGTAAACTACTGCAGTCTGCAGTTTTTCATACAATAATAATGTACAAGTCGAATCTGTTAATATTGCAGAGCTGGTTTGACGATAAACATTAGACCATAGGTTATAAAAGTTGCATAAACGCTCAGTATAAACTTGCTGACTTCAGCAAACAATTTCTCAAGAAGCGGATACATTGCGTGTTGGAAGGATTAGGAAACTGTATTTACAGTTCATACCTCATAACTTTAGTAATCAAAATATGGTGGCATAAAAAATGCAGTAGATCTTATAATGAAGATGACGGAAACTATGCACTACAGATATAATTTCTTAGGAGTTCTCCGGTGTATCTTTTGCTTCATAAGATTTTCAGTGGAAAGCAAGACATAAATAAAGAAGGACAAAACACATAAATTTTCTTGGGGTATTCTGCCGGTCATATCTATCCTCAATGTTTCTCTGAAGATCAGATTCTTAGAAGAAAGCATAGAGGCCATAGAGAAAGATAGAGGAATATGTCGAATAAACGAAAGTAGGACGTTATAAAGCATAGGATAAAAGTATAAGGGTTCGTTACTCCTAAAGGGTAAGTCCAGAAACACCTACCAACGTCAACATCACATTCATCTTAATTTATAGTGTCACACGAGCACTATATCACATATCATACACAGGGCATTTAGTCCCAGTGCACCACGACATTACACGCCTCTTTTCACACATGTAGATAAATATCTTAAAAGGATGTACCTGGACAACCTACCGCCAAATTTGCCCTACAGCTGACCTAGAATGATTCCACAACACAATCAGTCATCATGGACTTCCTTCCGGCCAACTAACTAGATTTATTACGTTGCATAAATAATGATATCGCCTGTGGATTACAGTTACATACCGTTAATAATCCTACTCGGAGAAACATTCGTAAATTGTTGGAAAGAAATTACATCAGTATAACCTAACTCGGAAAGTAGTGGGGTAAAAAACGCACATAACTTGAAAGTAAACCATGAATTTTATTGCGAATATGCCCCTGAACTTTTATATAAAATTTAGGAACGCATCTTTAAAATCCAAGTTCGAACATTTAAGTAGTGCAAGGAAAATCACCCAAAAAGGTTTAGGTTTCGGTTAAATTTTCAAGTCGCCCCATTTCACACTGTATTCCCACGCCCGGATGCAAACGGAGTGTAGACTTGTAAACGGAAACGCAATCATAATCATGGTTGTTTTCTACACTTTCATTCCAAGTTCTTTTCCACGAGAATGCATTTCATTTTCTGTAAAACAATAAGAGCGAGTGGTGCAAATCCAGATGTTTTATCAATAACATTAATTACAGCTACACACACAATATGCATGTTTCCCGCAGAGATACCACAGTTGATAGTACTGCTGGAGTGTGAACCACGTTAATATTGGACAGGTGTTACGATTCCAATTTAATGTGGTACCTTGAAGCGGATGAAAATTTACTTTTCCTAGAGGTGCTAGTTTCATTCATAATATGCAATTACATTCTCAAATTTCTGGTAGTAAGCATACAAATTTTACACGTACACATTTACTAGTAGAATGCCGCAAACATTTATATTTCATCCGTTGATTTGACATAATTCCTACACAATGCTGCCAGGTTTGATTACCTAATCAATGAAACAGAAACCTGGAGAATGGTAACAAAAATAAAATCAATGCCGACTTTGAATACCTGCATTCTTTCAATGCTTACAGCTGTAGAGATGTGACTTTTGGAGTAAACAGTACTTGAGCTTCGTTTACGAAAATGAGATACAAAATATATGCGGGGTTCTTAATAGATACTGAACAGATCTTTTCAAAAGTCAGTCAAACAAGCTCTAAAGTGGACACTATGCAGAACTACAGCAACCGGAAACCAATATGCAGTAGCAGAAAACTTATTTGATTGCTGAAATGCTTACACTCTAGAAAATACTAGTCACCTCATCATTTTCATTTTCCTACTGAAAATACCCAAAATGGTTTCATCGTAATTAGTCTTTCTAGCAAACATCATAACGTGGTACCATTACAATAAAGAGCGTGATGTAATTCTGTTTATTTTCTCAGGTTGAATATTGATTTCAGACTTTTTATGCTGATGTCGCGTGTTTTCATGTATGAATGAAAGGAGCTCAATATTAATTTCAAACTGTTGTAAGAATATTGCATTATCATCATGCAGATATATGAATTATGAAGTGGTATATACCATTGTTCATGGTCTCCTAGTTGGTAAGCAGGGCAAATATTGAGGCATTTGTAAACACCCATTAATATTCTGTCTTCGTTCTTCCATGTCATACCGGATTAAATATAGCTGGGAATGCGCGTTAAGAGTAACAAACCAATTAAGCTATCCAGAACCATACCTCTAACTTTGCGCGAAGCATGAATTGATGTGGTGTAATAAAAACGAAGCCTGTTCTTAGGTATATATTAGGTGGAGTAGGGTTATTCCGACAGTTTATAGTTAGCATGCTTTATCTTTATTGTTAGACCTGCCTACCTAAAAACGATAAGAGTCCAAAGCTAGTAGAAGGGAAATATGGCATGAAAAACTGGCCGACGAGCCAGACTATATTTGTATGTGTGGCTAACGCTGCACGCCAAAAATTTTCATGTTCGTTCAACTTCTATCTAACCACACGATATTCCAATTACGTGCTACAGAGCGTACCTGTCGATAGATTTGTATGACTATGATTACTATACTATAATAAGGGGTCTCGATCTTCTGTAAAAATGTAATGGAATGAGAAAATAGTAGGTTGGATACCTGTAGCCCATAGTAGCAACCACTTTTGCCAAATAAAGCCATGTCAACCAAAACCCATATCATTACAATCAGACTGTCTGTCATCCATTAGATGATAAGAGAAATGGTGATATCTATATTTCATTTATTGGTCTGCGACTAAATTCATGATTTATAAGACTGTCTTGAGCATTATTCGAAAAATATTGTAAGCAGCTAATATTACGATAACTAGAAATTGACCACTGACCAGGAATGTTTGAATTCAATGGCAAAACAAACGGCAAAGAATATCTAGTCAATGTGATATTTTAACTGTTTACATTACCATAGCATTTCAATACCCCCAAATTATTAAAATAGTTTCAAGAACTCATATCAAATATAGCAGTGAACTTGTACTTTTGTCGAATTAAAGAATGACTACATACATTTTTTCATTTACATTTCAGTCGAAGAGAATCCAACAAAGCATTCTTCTTCAAATAAATACCCCAGTTGGTATGCATAAATATTCCAATATATCTATGTTTAGCGTTATATACAACCACATTTCCAATATTTACCTCAAGGTTCTGTGAAACGGAACTGAAAATGCTTTGATACTTTTTCAACCAAACAAACGAGTAGCTTCCTACCTTGGTATTTTTGTTTAACAATTATGTCAATGTTTTCAAAAACAAGACAGAAATAACAGGAGAACAAAGTGTATAGAAATACTTTTTCTTTCAGAATACACATAACAAAAAGCATTATTTTCATTCAAAGTTTTTTTCACTTCCACGTAAAAATACATAGGGAGCGTGACAGAACATGAATATTCTATGAGCGTAGTATTAATATTGATTGTAAAATGAAAAACTGAAAACAATAGGGTCGACTTTTTCAATATCACTGTCACAAAAAAAGAAATATGAAATGAAGCTTTTTAGTGGTAACTTGAAAGCATTGAATTTTTCACCAACTGTCTCCAACCTCGAAATTTCGTTCTCATATTTCTGTGTCACTCATATCTCAATTCAAACAATGTTCATAATTCATAATATACATATATACTGTAGGAGTGAGGGAGTTGTGAAAACGTCCTAGAAACAAGGTTGGGTATGCCTGTTTGAAGTCTTCATTTATTCCCTAGTAATAATGCATGTTTCGTTTTTTTGCGGAAAATCATGACTCCTACAGATACTTATTATTTCGAATCCTCATTGCTCCACATGTTCAAAATCAGCTTATGGGTTCGCCTTGCTTGGCTGCTTTTCGACATCCAAACTAAATGAAAGTAATGAAATGTGTCCAAGCGTGTGCAATTATAAAACTTTTTTCCACAGGACGAAATTATAAAATATACATAAGTATATAACTGTTTTAATAAAGCAAACGCTTAAATCAAAGCCAGCATATGCTTGAGGACGCAGTCTATTAATTCAGATAGTATTGGTGAACAGTCGTAATAATATTGTTGTGTTATCATCTAAACGTTTGGCGAGATTCGCGAAAAGTTTCACTTCCGTTTCGATTTTGTTATCTATACAGAAAATGAAATAACGAACGTGGAAGAATTCTCTTTATAGTGTTTGCTCTAGTATGCTAACAATTACTTGTGCGCCCAATCGTTTTTTACATTCCCTTTCTTCCAAGTTTTATAACGTCACCAGCTGTCCTCATTGACAACTCGGAATCGGCTCTGTCTTTCATGTGGGTTTGCCAAATAGTACGGTGACAGTGTAAAATCAACATTTCAATCTTGCATATTTTCAGTAAATATTAACAACTTGTTAGACCCACTGACAGTTTTGAATCATACTTTCTGCATTGACAGCAAAGCACTCTAACTACACTTCTTAGTTTCACAGACACGACCGTAATATATGTAACACTATTCTACTGTGAGGCTGAAGAACTATATTTGTCATGAAATGCTTAATACTTTATACCAGCAGCAATACGTTTTCCCAATATAATTTCCTCGTGCATATCCAACAAATAAGGGTGATACTCACTAACAAGAGACGTGTCGTTCACAAGTTGGCAAGTTTTTCGATGCGATGTTTACAAAGTAATTAGCATTCTTAACATTGGTTTAATTGAAAAATGCAATAAAAGTGTGAGCAGAAAATGAATTTGAGTATAGATTGAAATATAGGAGGATGCTGCTCCCATTTTTATTCCTTCCTTTGTTTTATTGCATCTTTCTTTAAGAGCTTTTTTAAAGAGGGGTCTCTTCTTCAAGGATTTCTTGCAAAAAACACAAGGTCGCGTGGTACAAACTTCCTAAGTTCCTAGTTGAAAATTCCTACATTTAAATGCAAGACATGAGCCAGTCACGTCACGATGTAGCAATTTATGTGGTAACATTGATGTACCTATTAAAACACCACAGTTATACCTACACGTATGTCTATATATATCTTCTACTCATCAAATATTTACGGAGCATCCACTTTTGCCATTTTAGTCCTAATTGGTTAACACCTACACTATACATCCGAATACCAAAATCCAATAAGAAAAAAATCAAATACTTTAGCGATTTCGTTTCTGATAGCCCATAAACTGTTCGTGAGCATAATATTCTAGTAGGCTGACTACTGCTTCAAATAAAATCGCATGTGCTTTGTTACCCTATCACTTCATTGAATCTGCAATACTAAGCAGTTCTAATGGCTTTCTAGAAGCAACAACATGTATTTGACATCTACACCGCCTAGTTTAATTCACGACCTCAATCAAAACCCTCTACGCGGTTGGTTGCTTGTAGACGTAGTCCAATTGCCGCAGCAGACAATTACCAGGGTACATTTGGGACCTTGTCAGATGGTAAACTTACTTGCATATACATACGTACTTGTGATCCCAGATGCTAAGCACAATTAGCGTCATTCTGTGACTTACTAAGTATAAGAATACTGGCTTGTTACAAAACTATATAAAATTGCGCTGACGGAAATTGTACATTTATATGTAGAAACTTTGTCGGAAAAACTTAATTCATCTGTATTATACTTGGCAGTATGTTCATCCACATAATTGGGAGAGCTGTCATTTTTTGTCCGAGAATGTAGTATAAGTACTACAACTTTCCAGTAAAGTATGGTGTTTACCACGACACCACAATGACATTTATAACAGTTGGGAAGCTTGATGCGGAGGCGGAAAATAGGAAAATGAATGTTACTGAAAATGCAAATGGAAACGAAAATGTTGGGAGCACAGACGGTGTACTTTATACAAGTAAAATTTGCTTCGTAAAATCAACTCAACATTCAACTTTTTTTTCTTTACCATGAATGGACCCGGTTAGCAACCCAAACAAATCACATAATAGGACATCCTTGCAATTTCTTCCCGAATACTAAAGGGCCCACATATAATAAAGAAGTCATAAAAGCGACAATTCAACCCGCTTAGGCAAATCAATAGTTACCCTGTATTGCTGTATTCCACATTTTCATCCACATCTATGAGCATTTAATGGTTTCGTGTCTCTTATGAAAAGGAGGGCATTAGCATAAGTATACGGACTTACTCAGGCAGACCATATATCATAATATACATGCTATGAATTTGAATGCATCATGAAATGCATTATGTATAACAGGCAAAAAAAAGTATTTCCTGTTTCTACTTTCCCCTCTTTATGACCGTTTCTTGTTACAACTCTTGCTCATCATTCAAAAGAAAGTCAAACATCAATGCTTCTTTCAATTGTACAACTTAAGGTACTATCCTTGTACAACTACCTTATTTCAATGGTTCAACTTGTGCAGTAGCTAGCTACTCTATATACTTGTCACAGTTTCTGATATATAAGCATTATTATTATTACAACGGAACATACGTGATCTTACTTTATTGCGCTTCCGTGCATCACATTTTATACCACTCACGATAAAAAAGGTTTACATCAGATATCTCTCATGATCTTAAGTGTCCATATAGTGCTCCTCCCTCCACCCACTTTCTCTATATAATGAAAACTGGTCAGGGTAAAGTGGATGCACAAAAATAATATTGAAAGCGTATAGGTATAATTGCTACACTTTCGGAAGGCAAATATAGTAATCCCCCCCTCATCTATGCAAAAGATCTCTCTGTTCAACTTCTTTTTCACCGTCTTTCTAGAAAATGTATTTTGCAAACTGTGAAAATGCTGAGGAAACCCAAAGTAAAGAGGGAAAGGATTGCACCTACTCAAAAGTATGAGTTTGCACTGCTTTCCCAGTAGTAGTAACTACATTTTTATTGCTCCTATTTCACTATTTATAAAATATAGACCTGGAGAATTGTTATGGGACTCTAGTGAGTTTTCTCCCTCATGTCAAACATTCTTCAGATTCATTCTACACTTTGGTGGCTTTCACTCTGTGGGCAATTTGAATCATAATGCTGTAAAATAGTGGTTGACTGGCTCCTGTTCATAATAAATATAAAAAGGAAAAATGTAGTTTAGTATCAACCAACGCTGCACTATATCTTCATTCCCAACATGTGTGTGTCCCGTTGAGCCATTTATTACAATAGAGTAGGGTCCAACCAATGGCAATGTAAATGTATGTAAGTAGAATAACGCTAATACAACCATATTTTCCGCTATAAACTTGTATGCAAATGCTTTAATATCCGCTTTGGCTTGAATACCACCCGCATCTCTTCCGGAAGAAGAATGAGGAAAAAATTCTTGCGTATAATATGTACATGCATGAGTCCTCTAAACTAACATTCTATCAGTTTGTCCCAAACTTGAGCGAAAAATAAATGCTGCATAAGCATTCTCTACAGTTTCACCGTCGCCCTGTCACTCGACACTATCTGTAGATATAAATGATAAACTGATAACTGTATTATACATATATTCTACACACTTTTGGGTAGACTAAACTTGTAACAAGTAAATGTTTATACCTGAGAATCTCAGACTGGGTTATATGAGACTCTGTATACGAGACATTTACGGTTTACCTTAGTAACAATTTTATGTCCTAAGATACAAAAAAAACCGCTTCAAATTATGCAAAGAACAAGGGTACAAAGTACAAGCGATGCATAATATATACATGACCCAATGAACATTGTCATGACGGCAAGTTGTCGGCCCGGTATCGATTTGTGGTGATGGCTGGGTGCCCAAATGTCTCTTTTCCCGTCAACTTATCAACTTACCGACAATGGTATATCCGTAGTCCACGCAAGGTACCACCAACTATTTCATTTGTAAAATCGGTGTCGAGGGTTCAGATGTAGCTACCAGTTGCCAAATGACCTTCCGGCAAATGATTTTTATAGTAATGTTTACATACTATGCGCTTATTACTACAAGGCGTTAAAATATTTATCACTGCATCCTTACAGAAGTCAGGCACAAACCATCGCAAGGTAAAGAAAACAGTCCTGGTAATATTAAACAGTTGACTTTTAGGTAATGGAAGTGGTAACTGACTGATATGTTCAAAAGCTTTCGCTTTGAAGCACGTCTGAATAATTTATTGGTCTTCTCGTGACAAAAGTAGTATGTTGAAGATGTATTTATATTTTTGATAATAATTTTGAAATAACAAAACTGGCCTAAAAAGACTCAGCGTCAGTTAATATGAACAAACGATTCATACTCATTCAGTGACGTTTGTGTGCTGTTCCGATACCTGACGCCCGTTACTCGTGCTTTGCAGGCCAGTGGCCTAGGTAGCAAAGTGTTTTAATAACGTTGAAAATGTAAACGTTCAGTTGCTAGAACCCAGTGCGGATTCGGCGTGGTTGTACTCGCATACGAACAGCACTCAAACCTGATTGGGGATATATATATATATGTTCCCATCCTTCTTCACAAAACTACGTAACACTGATTACGGCACCGAAGGGTTTGAAAGGTGGTAGTTGCAAATGGAAAGTCTTCAACCATAACGCAGCAGGTTTCATAACCAAAAATTCAGAACAATAAACGTAATGGTGCCCTACGGCTCAAGAGTGAAGCTTTTTTGTTTATTTTCACTACAGAAGTCTGTATATTTGACATTCACATAGTGCTATATTTTCCACCAATTTGGAAATATAATGTATAATCCACCATTAACTATACTTCATTTAAGTAAACACTCGTATTAAATTTATTAGATTAGAATTATGTAAGGAAGATGAAAACCTTAGTTCTACTACGCTACAAGACATTTGCAACACATTCTGGAAAAAGATTTGGCATGGCTGTGCATAAGAAGCAGTTGAAATGAGTGTTGCATTATGAGTGTATGTATTAATATGTTCCTTATACATATAAGTAGTAGTATAGGTAGCAGATCTATATTTAGATACCTTCATATTTAAACCATGCTATGGAACACCGGAAGATACAGGTAAAAGTACTTGAGTAGAGGAGTCTCAGGAAAAAATGCGTGTTTCATATCAGACCGACCCAAAAACGATTCTGCTGAAGCCCATACATATATTCAGCATGTACGTACAATAGTAATAATATAGTAGACCTTTTATGTAGCTGAATCACGTAAAAATGAGGGAAAATCGAGATAAATTACTTACTTTTCAAACCACATAGCTTATACTTTCTCCTCGTTCTCCGTGATCTTAACAAAGATGGGACAACAGGAGTGCAATGATGTAGTGATGAACAATGTCATACTAAATGTGTAATGGTAGAGTGAGGGAATAGTAACTTTCCTTCCTTCCTTCCTTCCTCTATTTCCTCAATGATTTCATAAACTTCCCTTAATTGTGTAACTTTGATATGAGTCAACCTCCTTTTCCAGATAATGCATTACTGGTTGGAAAGCAAGCTAATGTCACATCCGCAGAGAACTCATGTCACATCAGCTTCTCTCATCGAGCAGAATGTAAAAGAGTCACAAGTTTGGATGTTGGTACAAGATATAGTGCTTGTATTAGTGAAAACCTGACATAAAATATGATTATGCAAATTGGTTGGCCTTCCTTAATAACGGTTGAGGGTAACGGGCTCGCATACACAATGGGAATACTGAGAGAGAGGAAGAGTGGTAGAGGATTAATATTTTCATGGACCCCCTTTGCCCTCTAGCCACTTTCTATGCTAGGCATCTTCATCTAATAAGTATTCTGCTTACTTATTTGTCACATGGATGCATTGTATGTATGTCTACACAATTGTTTGGAGGCGCAACCATTACCGCTACAATACACTCGTGTGCCGAGCTGAGACTAATATCTGATATGACAACACTTAATTTTCCACACAAAAAAGTTTGCCTTCCAAAAAAGAATACATTAAATGAAGATTATCTACACAACTTGAATAAAAACATATTACGCTTGTTTGTTCTGTGTGTCTATGTGTAGCTCGCATAATGCATGCAACTTCACGGTATAGGTTGACTGTTGCTAAACTCAATTTTTACTACGTGCTTCCAACACAGCTCACTCTCGAAAAAATATTCTCGAGGCTTGTTTTTTTCGTTGAATATGGCTACAAATTTGAGTAAACTACAAGTAACCTCTGGAAGTAAATTAATGTAGTACATGTGCGCATAGTGTACATGTGGATAGTACATAAATATTGGCACCTTAGGTTTCCATCACATCACAGCACCTCATTCCATTTTCTTTTGTATACCCACTTAGTTTTAAGCTTGGCACGTGCTCTTTGTCATAAATTTGAGAAAGAAATATACTTAATACACGAAGAAAGAGGCAGTCATTCCCATTGATACATTATAAGCTTGTTTCCGCATCACGTTTCCTAGCCTCATTTTTTGACAGGTTGACGAATACTAATAGGAATTAATACAGGTACATGAACTGCAAAATTTCATGGCGGGCATGTACAACTGACAAAATGTGGTGGTAATTTTTCAGCGGAAAAGATTGTAGTCACTTACACAGCATATTTGCTGGGCTACACACATTTATGTGTATCCTCCTGACACGGACTATTCACTATTTTTGGGAGCATGAAAAACACTTAAAAATAACATAGAAAAATTGCCAAGTCAGAGAAGTAAGCTGAGTGAGGCTTTACACGCAATAGTTTGCACAAGTCACAATTATGTTAACATAAAAGAATCGCATACGAAAAAAGTCAGCTGCTTACATATCCTGACGTCTGAGTTTATAAAAAATTATGTTGTCTTTAACACGTCTTATGACATATGACCTTGGTCAGAGGGCAACGTTCTGGTTTTAGTACTGGGCATATTATGTCTGTCCTGCACGAACACGCCTTAAATATACAAAGAAATCCCTAAAAATGTTGAATTTAAATGACTGTGTGGGTGTTGATGACTTTAAATTGTGTGAAATACTGGGAAAACTTTCAACTTGGATTGACCTTTGGGGCAACTTGAGACCTTATTTCTTACAGCACTTCATTGTGAATGCTTATCATTTTCTCGTTTCGTATTCTAAAATCTTAATTCAATCAATAAATTTCTCCCTTTGGCGCAGAGTACTTAGATTTGGTAAAATGGTTTCAAATATCAAAAGTTGGTAATCGAAAGGATAGCAGTCTATGTTTTTACAGTTTTTTATTATCATGGCAGCAAAGATTAATATGCAACCTTTGCTGAATTTTGAGTTAGGTCTAACTCAATTTACTTGTTTCCAGACGGGAAAGTAAAGCAAACATTAGAGAAACACATTTGTCACAAGGAATGCACGGAAAGTGGAATATACTTACATATATACCAATAGTTGCGTAGCCGAAATCGGACACAGAACCATAAATATTTTGCTTTCATGTCTGAATAAAAGAGCGATTGGTCAGTTATTGTCAAAATGGACATTTGCGAACTAAGCAGTTCAGTCTGTATGTAATAGTGATTTAGGCTTAACTGCCCTTTTCCTTGATGTGTTCAAATCAGACAGGAAAGTGACAATGGATATTTTTATCTTGCTCCTTCGATTTACACTAAACATACAAAACGCAATGAAGCACTCTAACATACTTTTTTATGTTTTGTAGATTACTTTAAGGTTGCCAGCTGTTAAGCCCTTTGCAATTGTGTTCATATTCTTTGTAAAATGAGTTCATAAACACAAACACGCATTGTCATTCCGTCCTTTTTTTATTTTGGGAACATTTCACAGAAAAATTAATGAAAGAAAAGATAGACGTAGAGCAATTCAAAACTTACATCTGTCAGGATGTCATGGTGCATTTATTGTAAATATGCTCAACCGCGTGTAAAGATAACTACTCTGCAGATGCTATTTACTCACGGAGAAAGTGGAAATATACATTATCACGTTTATGACATTGTCAAAATAAGTTGACTTCAAATGTGCTCGCCTTGTGTTTTGATTCACAGAAAAAGCATTAAATGAAATGTAAGAAAATGTTTTCCCGATAGAAAGATTATTACTACGTAGTTCAACAAATGGGAAAGGCACGTATTCTTCCACTGTAGTTTGGTCGTTTTAGTGAATGTAAACGAGGAAAACAAAGTTTAGACAGCAGATGAAACATGTTAAACTTTATTCTAGTTATAATAAAATGGAATATTGTTATTACTTTTAGCATTATGTTATTCTTATTATTGCTCCAGGTTTTATTGCTATAAAGGACGATACCAAAATGTTGAACTATGTTTCTTTCAGCAACAGTGTCGTAAAAGAATGTCAGTTCTTTATATATATTCATGTGTTTTATCATTTTTGAATAGAACACGACAGCTACATGTGTATGAATTTTAGATTGTTTCTGAGCAATGTGGGCCTTTTGTCCATTTTCCACCCTTTTTTGGTGGAAATTTCCACTGGACGAAATGGACAACTGTCCATTGGACAGTGGATGGTACTACTATATAGTGAGCCCTTTGTCCATTTTCCACCATATTTGAGGTGGAAATTTCCATTTCGTCCAGGTGGAAATTTCCACTATCCAGTGGACGGTCCCACTTAGTTTCTGAGGTTGGCAAAATGTACATTTATTCTAATGTGTGCAAAAGCGGTAGTTTCTTTATATTGGCAACTTTACAAAATGCATTGGGTTTTTTTAGTTGAGATGTAGAGAATTAAATTAATGCTGACCTCGATACACTGAATGTTCCTGTTTCATAGCTAAAAATGAAGTTAGTTCGACTTCCCTGGAAAAAATTCTTCAAACTAGATGAAAAGAAATAGACAAATGAATACACTGTAAATAAAACTTTAGTAAACGCCGTGTAAATAACTCTCACATTACTACTTTAAAGGAAGAGGAAATCTAAAACTTCGAAATAACGTTTAAAGTTGAGATCTTTGACCCTTCAATCGTCATCATCAATATTTTGTCTGCATCCATTTATTCGTAAACACAGACTTTAGGTTAGTAAAATTTACTTTCTATATTACATTTGCAGCAGTTACGTATAAATGTGATTACTACGCCAAACTAGGTTAGTTTTTCAGCAAAATACCTGAAAAGCAGATTACTAAATGTCGAAGCACCAGACTACAACAAAAATTCTGAATATTGTTCTGATTGTGTCGCATTTTTTAGTCACATAAAATCCTGATACACTGCAGCGTGCACGTAGATACAGAATACTGTATACCGTGATGTACAGGAAAGAAAACTTCCATCGCTGATTTTCATAGTAAAGATTAGGGGAAATTGGGTAGATATACATAATTGTGAACTACGTTCCGAGAAAGATGTGTCTGTGTTGAGTAAACATATGCCAGCGTACAAATTGTTAGTGCAATGGGATGGGTTTAAACGCTACCTTTCCAAACAAAAAACAAACTAACCGTTGGGTCACAAACAACAATATATGTATGACAACAATATATGAGAGGCTTCTCAGTTGTATTATAATACAAGCCTTTGCACTACACATGCAAAAAATTGTATGAGCACATCCTTATTTGACCCAACAGGATAACTAACGACTCGAAAATTTCTTGTTTTCTTAGAAAACGGCGAATGGCTTTTGGCAAAATGCTGTCAAGATAAAGCTAAAGAAATGATGATCATCATCCTTTCACGCGTAATGTAAGCAAAGCAAACGCATGCATATCCATATTACATACAAGTTTTCTATACTGACGATGAGAAGTATCTGATTCAACGTTCAAAAACACGCACATGGAAAAAACGACTACGGATTTGCGAGAAAACCAGCCATCGAAAATGCCTGTCTATATTTACCAATGTAATAAAATACACACCCGCTCTGTGATGGGAAATAGAAAGTCAGTTGAGCTAAGTACTTTAAATATTTGTTCAAAAAAGGAATTTTGATGGTAATGCAAAACTTGGGTATTCTTTTATGTTACGCATGCCTTCCCTACTCCGATGCTGGAATCGACGAAGTTACATATTCGCCTGTTAATGCAAAATAGGTTAACAATACCCGTTTCCTAAACTTGTCAAAGGGTAAGTACAATAATTACATATTCGACTATATGTAGGACATTTACCTCTAGGTCGTTCATAATGTATTAACAACAGGATTTGTTTAGAATTTTTGGTTATAAAGATAGAGTTTCAAATTCCTACGTGCTCAAGAAGTGACTTTGTACATTTATGGTGATTAAAGTGTTTTTAAAACTAAGTCCATGTGTCAGAGATGAATAGAGTACATTCAATTCATAACAAAGATTTATTTTACGTTTTAGGATGTTGGAATAAGTATACTTTAAAAACCTCCTTCACATTTCTCTGAAGATGAGTAAGTCGGAATTTTTTAAATGCGTATTCTGAAACTCACACAAAACAAGGCGTCGCTTGATAAAAACTTTATGAAATTTAAGGAAGGAATCCTTTTGAAGATTTGCTACGACTGGTAAACTAGTGTCATCTTAAAATACACGTATAAATGAAAGAGTTGATGTATTAACTAGCAAAAATGTACATGGCACACTATGCTCCCGTGTGCTCTGTGATCTACTCGGTAGCTTTGTAAATGAAATGTTTTTCTACGGATTTCAAACGTGAATAATAAAAACCTGGGTTGTAATTACTGACGGTGTGTGTAAGTTCAAAAAGTTCGCAACCGAGCAAGAAAAGAAGAAAATGTGAATGGATGGCTGCGCACTTTATTCTTCGTTATATCCGAATTTTTCTCTTTTATCCAGGTTGACGCAGCAAATATATGTACTTTATTGAGTTCAGGATTTTATTCAAGTTTCCGTCGCTCTCCCTCTTTTTAATATGAAGCCTGATGAAAAGAAAAAAGAGAATAAGTTTATGTAACCTTTTCTATATAGTGGGATAGACAGTGTCTTCCAATATTAGCTTTAACTGTTACTGTTACTTTGCTGATTCGGGCTTTGAATTATTGCTGACTCGAAGAAAGGAGCTAAGGCCCCAAAGCCGAGCACCGATGAGCATATAGTATTATTGAACTGATCTTTGAGCTATTGAATGAAAGCTGAAAGAAAAAAAAACCGAAAAAGCGTTGGAATTCTTTTTGTAATAGTATATCATCATGCAAACGAATGAATGAATAGTTCATCGCTTCTTCTTATCATTTTTCCTCGAATGTGTTTTGCATACGGACCTATACCCACGGCTGAACAAAATACAATCTCCTCTTTTTCTAATTTAGCCATCCGCTAATGTAACTCTGAGCTGAACTACATCAAAATCAAATGCTACCTTCAAAATCACGTCTTCATGTCCGTATAAGACGTCCTAGTTATCCTCTTTTATAATAAGAAAATAGCTGGCAGGGGTGCCAAAAGTTGTAAGTATAAGTTGCTGAACTATGTGAATTGATTTTTTAAGCAAAGTTTTATTTGATAATTTCTTAACGATACGTTGTTCGTGTGGGGAAATTTGAGTTTCATCATCTAGTATATCTAAGATGTATATATTAAGGTATATATTCTTGTAGCTAGTTGGATTCAAAAAAGAATTATTTGAGTCAGCAAAACCCCTCGCATCTCAGTTTCATTCAGCCATGATTTCTCAATTTTTTTTCCTTGATTGGCGGTAGATTAGATGAATCCCGTGGGAAAAAATAACCTGAATCATCGAGTTGCATAAAAAGAAATAGTTTGTTAGCACATACTAGATTTGACTCGACTTAGATATACCTCACCAAACCAACCTTATCCGTTTTTTTGAAGCTTTTCAGTTTTAAGCTTTCTGCTTATTAATTATATTTGAAATTAACGAGATTTCTCTTTCTCTGAATCTTTCAGTCCCTCAAGAACTCAAGAATCATTTTCATCATCATCCCTGTGTAGGTATTCAAAAATCGTGTCCTTCTGTTTCTCTATGAAAATCTTGTAAAACAGGAGAGAAGCCAATTTAGAGATTTTATTTCAAGCGAAAAATAATCCCGTTTTTAACAACCTCTCATGCTGTCTAAAGTATTTGCTTTCCCTTTTCTGAATCTAAGCATTTTGTACCTCAAAGGAAACGTTATTGATTGATATTTTTTTAAGATTACACGGTGTACTTAAAATGTAATCATTTGCAGCACTGCTCCCAACCAAGAGGGACGGAAGTAGAAAGTTATTTTTCTGAGATTACATATGCCTGCCAAGGACAACAAAAAGTTTGGAACTTGTTCCAGTAACATTAGTTTTTTTGAGGAGAGTTGACACTACAGTTAATTTAGGCCATGGAAAATGATGGAACTCTTTGTACATTATTCCATCTCACACTCACTCCACTCAAAGTCAAGTCAATTGCAGGTATATATACTTATGAAGAGAAAGCTTTTCCAAAACACCCGTAAGCCAAAACCTCCAAAACCCCATATCCATAGACAAACTGTAAACACTTAAAATTCATATGATTCAGTGAAGCCCTTCAGTTTAGCAAGTTGTTAAAATTCACAGTGACTGAGTTCCTCTCCTTTTAATAAAATGCAAATACAGAGTGCAGCTTGTCACAAGAAATAAGTGAGTGAAAAGAAGTGGATATAACAACACGTTTAAGTATATGGGGGAATATTGTGGAAGGTAGAATTAATATATAAGGGAAAGTTTTGGAAGTTCGGAAGGGGATGCGCGATGGGCTGTGATGCACAAAGCTTGTGTAACTCTCTTCGCCCAAATGAGTTGAAAAAGAGAATTTATGAAAACTTTCAATACAACGATCTTTTTAGGGGAACAGTTTAAGTTCTCAATCTCAATATATTATAGAATCTGTGTGAGCAAGGATTGTACCCTCAAAAAGTGGAACGACCTCTAATCGGAAAGAGCGAAGGAAGCAAGTGCTTCGTATCCCATACTGTTTTTCCTGGAAACCTGTCTATTTCAAGTAATTAACTTGTTACCGTTCTTCGATCAACTTTATTACGTTTTCCCTTCTCCCGTATAAACACTGAATAGCATTTATTCGACGACAAAATTGGAAAGACAGGTATTATATATATTTGTATCATACAACATTGCTAAAACGATAGAGAGACGGACGTTATTTATGCAAGCAAATACAAATATATGCGCCTGACCGAACCTTTTGGGAAGACGCTTTCCGAGAAACCAAATGACGTCTTAGTCACATTCTACGTGACTAGGTTTTCGGGAAAAGTAGCACGGTAAGGAGGAGGTAGCACTTTGTGAGCGAAGGGAAGTGAAGGATGCCACCCTTTCACCAAACTTTTATGAATGTTGAATGTTTTTCCTCAAAATAAATGTCCACACTTATTCAAATTCTACAGTATTATATGAAGGAAATTATATTACGGAACACAAGACTCATTTTGCATGAATGAAATATTTGAAATGTTGCAGATTCATGACTTGGTTTTGCTTCAGTACATTTGCTACTTGTTTCCTCCTTTGATATTAAAGACTCCTCTACCTACTTAGATTAGGTACTTCCAGGAGAATGAGGAAAGTATCCGATTTAACTTACCACAAGGTAACATGTACTTTATAAGCTTGCTAAATTTTCCGTACAGCTTAGTGAAAAGGTTATTATGAGCGCCCTTTCAAGGATAAATGAGTGGGTGGAGAAAAACGATTTCTGTTTTTCCGTCGTCAACTAAAACATCGTCAGTACACTTTCGCCTACAAGAAATTTTAAGGCTGTGCAAAACATTGACTGCTTATTTTATTGTGTGGAATCTAGCAGAATGCTGTAAATTTTGGAAAAGCCGAATTTTTTAATTTTACTACTTTGGAATATAATTTTCTATATAAACGATTGTAGTGCACTGTATGTTCATGTTTACTTCTAAATGTTTTATGAGCAAACTTGTATTATTTATCGTTATATCATACTCTACCCTGCTTATGTTTTCTTACTTTATTGCCTATGATTTAGCGAGGGAAGAATATCATATAAAAACCAATCACAAAAACAATTTATAATTATTAAAATTCAATATAGGGATTTGTTGGTTCACTCACAAGTTATGGTAAATGTTTAAAAGTGCAACAAAGCTGAAGAAATTGAAAGGTTTTAAAATTAATTTGAGTGAGATCCTATGATACTAATTTAAATGATTTTATATTTGCCGATATTTTGTCTTCTTTCTCTTAACTGGAAGTCGAAAAATGGCTGACGAAGAAAAACGTGGAAAGTACTAACTAAGCGCATATTTGTAACTTTTCATAAGTGAATGAAAGAAGGAAATTGGGCTGTGCTCTGAGATTCACACACCTTACTGTAATATATTCAAAATTGTGGCTATGCTGGAGGTTTATTGAGTACAAGCAAGGCTAGTAGGATCCAAAGCCAAAACAAAAAATGCTTGTATATTTCTTCCCCATAAGTACACAAACGGGAAAGAAACACTACATCCAGCATCAATATCATGTTCCAACTGCCAAAATAATGCTCCCTAAGTTTCAACAGACCATAAATCCACAGCATTTGTTTGAGGTCCTGTTGATTAATTACAGCTCGTTGCAAGTTCAGCCAGTCAAACAACTTGTAAGTCGCTGTATACAAATATATTTATTATATCGCTGTTTTGGACAAACATGACGGCTTAACAATGCGATAAAACATAACACACACATAAACATGAACGTAGTCACTTTAGCAAACCAGAGTTCGCAGCTTCTCCTTCTTTCTCTCAAGCTTTTGCCCTAAAACATTAAATGTACCCTGCTCTTTCATATCCATATGCGAAACCGAAATGAGTACCACAACATGAATGGAAATTGTAGTGGTGGTGGCAGTGGTAATCCCCTATCTACAACTTGACCAAAGTCAGAAACCTGACTTTCCCATATGCGCAATGATGAAAAGGATGATAATATTCTCGTTAAAATAAAAAAAATCATCATCTGTACATCACGTATACATCTTCAATCCTTAAATAGTAGACCATCTGGAGTGTAAATTATCATGAGAGAACGACTACGCTCAGCACAGTATTAATTACTACGCAAGGTCGACGAATACTTTGTTACAATTTCGGTTTGAGAAGCTTTGAAATTGATTTATGAAATTATTGCGTGCGTTTTTAGTTTTTGTCAAATTCAAGCAAGTCAAATCGACCAGACGGTTTTTGGAGGCTTTGCATTTCAAAAACCTAAATTGCTTTATTGCTTGAACACTAGCCTACGACAATAGTAAGTAATAAGTATGACTTATACTTGGCACGTTTTATGACAGCTAAATATAATACGAATTTATATATGTACATAAGTATATAATAATTACAACCATATCATGTAGACTCAATGAAATTACATGCCTTTTGATAAGCGCCTTCTCCCTTATTATTCTTATGTTGACCAGTTTATAAACTTAGCAAGAAGCCGACCTGAAAAGCTGACAAGACGGAGTTTGCTTTTCGATGCTTCTTATAAAGTACTTTATTTTTTTATACTTTCAGAGCAACGCATGAAAAAGTAGAAAGCAGAAAGCTAGGTTGTGGTTGAGTTATTTTCCAACAAGGAATTACCTGTAAAGTAGAGTCCAAAGAGTCTTTTTCCGTTTCGGATGGAGTGTTACGCTGCTCTAAACTTGGTTCGACTTCCTTGTCTTCCACGAGTTGAATGTGACTTTGTAAATAATCCTCCTTAAAGGGGAGCACGGAACGAGTTCGTTCAAGTCAAACAAAAAAACCTTTCTCCTCTTATTTTTAGCTCACTAAAAATGTTCCAATTTTATTGTTTGGTTATTATTTTAAAAACTCCAACAAAAATGATTTATATTGACTTGTCTCAATATCTGCAACCTTAATTGATAGGGCTAACGACAAGCTATGAGTTGGGTAAACTGAGATCCACTAAAATGTTAAACTCTATTCCTTGTTGTAAAGTTGTTAAAGTTGGAACACGAAGTTGAAAATGTACTTTGTCCACTCAATACTGCTCTTCATCACCAAGTTTTATAAACACTTCTGCTAATAAATTGGCTCTAATTTTTTGTCCTACGTTGTGATGCTACGGAGTGTATAGCTTGTGTTATAGAAAGTAAGAAGTCTTTTGGCAAGTAAATATTGGTATTGGAATGTCATGAGGAATCACGAGTTAGCAATGTGTACTAAGCAGAGTTTCATCTTCTAATGTTCCATATCTATATCTCATTCAAAACTCTCTGAACCAGATTCGCATAAATATTTTACAAGTTTTCCGTGAGCGTAAAACTAGTAGCTGGAAACGTCATCATCAACGCTTAGGTACTTTCACAGAAGTCACTTAATTAATATTTGCGAGTGATATACATTCGACATAACAACTTTGATCTCATGTTTGATTAGAGATTTTCAAACAGACCCATCCCATATTTACATTAGCATAATATAAATATACACATTTCTTCCTCTTTGACGCCTCTACCAAAGCATTGTGCGTTTAATATGTGTTTGTGTGGTGTGGATATATCTTTTGGCTATGTGACATAAATTTTAGCCACTCTCGTAAACACTACCGCTAATTCGTACACAAATTAAAGTGATCATACTTATATACTTATATATATACACACACACTTTTGTGTCTATCGTGTAGTTGCTGTTGATGATTATAAAGTTATGTTGTGCTGGTATTACGACAATGATATTTCATATTCCAATAATTTATTCAGGAGAGAAGGATGACTAATTTGTGTAGTTCATTTGTTAAGATGAGATGAAATGATGATGGGATGGGATGATGTGAGAATGACGACTGGATCGATTTGAGTATTTTATGGAACGATATTGAATTTTGATGTGATGTAGCGTGAGTGTGACTTTCAAAGCGTACGTGTGTACAAGTACAACGATTGGGAGTTTAGCTTCCTGTTTAAAAATCTCTGTAATTATTACCAAGTGTTTATGTTCATGTAAATTCTTTATTGCTAGTTTGGAGTACAAGGTTTTTGGGTGTTGCTCTCTTTTTCAGAGCAAAGAGTAATAAATGTGTTGAAGTACAAGGTTAAAAATATGGAATGATGATGAGGGTAATGTGAGGATGACGATATCGTTGCCACTTGCAGAAACCCACAATAACGTCACTTCTGCCTTAATGTTCGATAGCCGTAAATATATATATGCTAAAAGTACTTCACTTCTTAATAAAAGTAGGTTTATTTCACATAATTTGCACAGAATTCAATTCCAGTCTGAAGTTTTATTGTTTTTTTTCTGCTCCTTAATGCAATGTCATTAATGTAAACTGTCACGGACAAGGGTTGACGCAATTTATCTCTTTGGGACCCACTACTGTCAATAGTTATTACACGCGTTTATAGATTTACTCCAGATTGAGTTTTATACGGAGATGACTTCAATGAATCCAATTTCTGAGCCTGTTTGCCGATTCCACTCACAGGATGACAAAGTGATTTCACGCTTTGTCAATGCGGTCCCATCCCTAGTCCTTTGGTTGGCTAACGTTGCATTGTGGTAACTGCTGAAGTCATTTGCATTCCATACACTGTGCAGAAGATATGCCAATCTAAGCGCCTAAACGCCTTCAGAATGAACTGCTTTTGGGAATTATATGATGATTATCTGTTTAGCGCTAATCTTATATTCTTCTCAAATTGAGTTCAGTCCAGAGTAGAAAATGCACAGCGTATATGTAAATAAATATTAAACTTTGTTAGCCAGAAAAATAAACCAAAAAACAGGATGAAAGTTTGTGATGAGAGAAATGTAATAAGAGTTCTGTCTGAGGAGGTGTGTAGAAAGATTTTTTTGCAAACTTTCTTTGCAATATTTCTACTGTCAGTCTGTCTATAATTTCAAACACTTAGATTAATCTTATTTAGACTTTGTCTTATTATTCTGAAAGTATCTTAACATTTTTTCGTTGCTTTTCTTCCATATAGCGCATGTTATGCCAGTACTTATTATACAATAGAAATTCAAGTCAAATATATATAGCAAAGTCGACGTGAGCTGACTAAGAAAAGATTGTCTTTCTTTGTGTAATCTGGCTCTCTCACTTTCCCCACCAGTCTGGAAATTGGAACACGGTGTAACTTTATTTTTTTAGTAAAATTGGACACAATTTTTCATTGAGGTGCATACATATGCATGCATATGGTTGGTAATCTGTTTCACCCTTCGTTTTTCAAACTCACTCGGTGTGGAGTTTGAGTGGAGCTAAGTAAAAGTGTCTGTAAGCGAGCTGGAGCTGATGATGCTGGGAACTGAACTGCCTCTGGATCCAATATAATAATAGGAGCAACGAAAGATAATCTCATATTCGTTGTCGTTCTAATATTATATTATCCATCCTCCTATTTCACAAGTACATGAAAACATGACCTTATAAAGCTTACATTGAAGAACTGCTCTGTGACAAATAAGACGTTGCTGTTGGAGAAAATTGGTTTTTCATTGAATGACAGCAGTAATAGGACAAAGTATTTGGGTCGTGTGTGTGTGTGTGCTTCTTGCCAGCATCTGAGAAACCAAAATGACGATGGCTTCTAGCAATATAATAGTTCAACTATTGTTCAACTCTCATTTTTACAGTGTGAATTCTGCTAAGTTCGCTCTCGAAATTTTTTAGACGGCTTTGTTCTTCCCTTGTTTCTAACAATGCTTCAGGGGAGAAAGGTTATAAGGGAGAAAGACATTTTTGGTTGTCGTGCCATTTTATCGTTCTCTCACAGGATGTGTGCCACAACTGTAAATTAGCACACGTACATGTAAAGATGAAGCAACCAGGGTAAGAGTTAGGCGGAAAAAGATTGAGATTGGGGAAAGCTCACACACCAAGTTCCCACAACTAGGAGGTAGCGCTCAGTATCAACAAATCAGTCAGTAAAGATTGCTAGCTGCTCCAGCTGTTGCTTAGAAGACGACGAGAAATTTCTCTAAGGGTTTGTTTCTCATCCGCCTCTCCAAAGAATCATGTATTTGAAACACTTGTGATCTATTGCTCTAATCCCAATGTTCGCTTCATTCATTCTTAAAATGGGAGACTAGACTACTTCTTCCTTTCTTTTTTCGATTGGAAATTTGTCGGTAGAGAATATATCAGCATCAAATGACGGCAATATCATATATATTTCACTTTGTGAAAATAAACTTAGAATGGAAGATGATAATACTTGTTTTGTGCCTTATAGAATTTAAGACAAAGTCATACCACGTTGTAGTTACTCTCAAGATGTAGAGGGATATATGCAAAGTTTCTGAGAAAGTAGTTTTTAAAAGGCATGCCAAAGAACCTGAGCCTCAGTCGTCGTGCTTTTCTAACGGTGTATCTGAGGTATTGCGTCTCATTGAAGGGAAGAGATGAACATTCCTAATACGTTCGGCATAGGTAAGTAGATCATAAGTCTTCTTTTATAGCCTCCAAACACAAAGTTGGAGTTGTTCAATATGTGTATAGTTCTTGAAACAAGCAAGTAGCAGAAAGTGATGGAATGTCGATTCACTTAACTTCTAGTGTGCACTTCAAGTTTTTGTTAGCTTCAGTTTCACACCTTCTCCTGTTATTTTTCCTTTTTTGTCGATGGTTTGTCTACAATGAAACCCATTTCCACAAGAAGTCATAGGATACCAAAAATTGGTAACCAAAGCATGAAAGGAGAACTGTAGAGAGAAAGTAGCAATAACAGTCAAAATGGGCCTTGACAGGAAGAGATGGTTAATGTGTCACTTTGCCCCACATGACACTTTGTCTCCTATTAAACATCCCTAGAGACAAGGCTTCGATTATACCACTAGGACACTCGCTTTTTTCATATATTTCATTCGCTAAAGTAGCCTCTCCTAACTCCTCGCTTTATATATATCTTCATCAGATACAGCTGAAACTAACTATACTAATTCGTCCAAGTCACTCAATTTATCAGTGGGTTTCCTTCTTTCACGACTTTATAAAACACAAAATTCGGAATAAACTGACTATCTTTATAGCAACTGACTGTGGAGTTTGAGATGACAAGTACGAACGGATTGATCGCGTAGTTTATTCACACACATACATGAAATTATGTAGTCCACTTGTAATCCCTACTGTCGCGATAATGCTGCAGGATTGATGGCCATTAAAACTTGTTCCATTGACCATGATGATAAATTAGATAAATAATAAATGAAGACAATGACAAAACAGATTTAACTTTTAGTGCTTTTCTGTAATCTTAGATTTGGAGAAAATTTCAAAGTTTGTGAAATAAGGAGCAAGTTGTTAGAAATCTTTTTGTGGAACTACAAAAACACATTTAATTTTCACTTCATTGTAAAACATTTACCAACACAAACACGACGTAAGAAAACAATTTTGATTCATGTACTTTCAGTTTCTTTTAGAAAATGTTGCAACAACAACGCTGTCTTTGTTACATTCAACACCAAATAACAAAATCTTTTTGTGGAAGAAGAAGTGACGCGCGTTCAAAAGAATGTTTGTAGCACCCCAGAACTGAGTTGTAGGTCCGCTCAGCTAAACTTCTCAAAGCTGTCTGTGCCCCGAAAGGATGTTGGCAGAAATGCTTTTGCATTCCATGATACTTTTCCGTGTACAACGTTGGTTTGGTTTTACTCGCGAACCCAGCAAAACCAAACAAAAAAGAGTGCCCAGCAAGTTGGATATAGACAAGACATGCGCTTGCTACAAAGGCATGTATGTATCCACTTTACTGCAAATGAAAATATCTGCTACATGAGCATACAATACATTGATAAATCCACTACAAAACAAAGACACGTAGTTTAGTTGGTCAAGAAGTATTTAAACAAACTCAATAGTTTATTGAGATAATGAGGCGGCTCAAAATAAATAAAGTATCTGACTGATTAATGTAATTTAGCTGCTGTACTCGCCATGTACTTCATTAAGCTTTTAAGACAACAACATGAGATGATGGGCACGGAATGAAGAGTAAGCCAACAGATTTTGTGTAGTATTTCATGTCTAACATATGAAACGGCATGCAAACTTCAAACTCCCGTGAAATCTAGAGCTAGAAAGGTGACGATACGATTCCATTTGTCAATGTTGCGAGCAAATGACAATGAGTTTGAGGCAATTGCTGTGATTTCTACTTCAATATCATGTAGGATGTTATAATTACGCTCTTTTATGTTTTCCAAAACGTTAGAGAATGAATGGCTACATTCTACGTGATTACCTGGGATATATATCAGGCCTTTGTTCCGCTCGTTTTCTCTCATGATGTTCATTACAGGGGTACTTGTGCAGGACATGCTGTCACCTACAATAGCCTCTTGGCTTACTATGAAATGTCTTGCTTTAAAGTGGTTCGGCTAAACCCAACTATATATTTAGGGTATTAATGTGGGGGGAAATTATAGTACCTTCAGTAAAACTAGAGGTTATAAAGGGAACGTAATAAACGGGAAAGGGAGCTCACAAAAACATTATGGAGACGTGAGGACTATTTTAAGGATCGACTTTTTCAGGAATGACTCTCATCACATTACACCCGGAACAAAATCATAATAAATAACGTTCATTTTTCTTATTTTGTATGTCCATCTGTCCATCCTCTTTCTACTTTTTACCACTTGTTTGTTTCATAGGGAAACAGATGGGGGAAAGATCAAAAATTGCTTTTTATTTAAAACGCTGACAACAAAAATCAATAAGAAAACATTGGGAAAAGGTTGTCGTACAAAGGAAATAGACACCGTACTTCTCGTTTCCATTACTAGTATACTAGTTAGCCAGCCATCGGGCCACCGGCCCGATCTAGTAGGTCAGCACTCAGGTTATCAACTGATTCAAACTTATGTAAAAACTTATAAAATCCACATAT
>JAANSM010000351.1:0-31126 GCA_036850725.1 Orchesella villosa | reverse complement strand
TCGTATGCAATGTCCGGATTCCGTCCTGAAGCTACAACCTCCGGAGCGATCCAATAAGGAGACCCTACAACTGCCTTTAGTCTTCCTTCTGGTGACTCTACATGTCTTTATGGAGAAAAATGTTCACAAAGTTAGTTGTAGCTTCCTTCTAATGTTCTAATGCATGGATAGTATTTGGATAATAAGACTACAGCAACAACTACACCATAAATCACAATCTTTGCAATTAGGTCCCCATAATTGTAAAAAAAATAAGGTATATGGCACGCGGGGGTTTAGCTTCAAGTATTATAATATTGGCCTACTTCCAAATATTCCGACTCATCTAAGCTCTTAATTTGATTAAGCATACAAAATTGACGAAGACTTTTAAACGTAATGTCATGTTATTACGTTTGACAAAGGACGTGGAGGTGTATTATTAGTGTGAATATATTCAAATAAATCATTATAGCATATTGGTAAGCACAAAAAACACATTTACTTTACTACATGAAAATGCAAGTACTTACTTGGCGAAACCGAAGTCGCATTAATTTGATTTCACCATCCTTGCATACTAAAATATTGGATGCTTTAATGTCCCTGTGGATGATGTTCTGCTCATGGAGAATTTTAATTCCCTGAAACGAATCAAAAGTTTTGATGCAATAGTAGTAATCAATAATGCACCTCGAGTAAATTATCATAAATTCCATTACTGTTTTTGAATATATAAATAGTATCAGGATGCATAGAAAAGTGTTTTTGCCGGCTCGAATGTCTGAAGAAATAATGATTTGTCTATAACATTTTCGTTTAAAGTAATAGGAATCTTGAATAAGCCTATAATTTTCCTTATTTTGTAAAACCCGATACGATTACTAAATTTACTATGAACGGCTACAGAATTTATGGCAAGCTAATAGCACTCCAAAGAAACTGCATTTTGGGATTTTAGTTGGGCGACCATAATTCTCATCAAAGTAAAGATTGGAAAAAGATAATGATGATGATTATCGATATAATTTTCCATGAAGGACGTCCCCCATCATTACATTTTACAGATTAGAAACGTGAGGATCTACGTGATTGGTCTCTTCTATCTTTCGTCTAGGCCATTTACCAAATTTTCTCTAAAAACATGACGACCTACAGATGAGCTGCTTTTATGGAGTGTATTTATTTTTGAAAATTTGAATGGTAATTTTACGCTCATTGCTACTTAAGCTATAATTTATATATAAGAATACAAAAGCGTATACCTGAAGAACTTCCCGTAAAATGTAAGCGATGATGTCTTCCTTAAGGAAACGTTCTTGTTCTTTCAACTTCAGCAGCAGAGACTGGATAGAACCCTCCTCACACAACTGAAGGAATGTTGTATAAAAAGGTTCATTCCATAAACATCGTAATTAGACTGATTAAAGCTTTCATATAGTTTTTTTTTGCATTTTATCGTCCGATGTGTGTGGGTTCTAACTTGCTGAGGAAAAGTTGGGTGGAGGTGAAAAATGGTGGGAAGGAAAAAGGGAAGGAGTAGAAAAACGACTGCTAATGAGTCATCGAAAAGAGTTAATTAGTATCCGGTGGGAAATTAATGAACTGATGGAAGGGGAGAGATGAAACTATATAGTAAATTAATGAATACATCTACATCATTTGATGATGTGGTACCTCCATGACAAACCAAATTTGGTGTGGGATGACCCCCGTATTCCTATACGTTCCATGAAACGTCGGAAATCTAGGATTTTCACAGCAGATTTCTGACAAAACCTGGTGTTCCTCGTAAATGGACTCGATTTGGTTTTCTAGCTCTTCCACGATTTTGATGGCCACGGATTTCCCATCTGTTGTGCGCATTTACACAACTTTTTTAAACATTCAAACCTAAATGAATGCAACTCTTCTACCGAGCGAAGTTAATTTTAAAGAACTGTTACCATCCGTTGTAGCTTCATGAACGACGGAAAATTTTTCCACTACCAATTTCAGCTCCCAAAGCAAATCGATTTCCAGGATCTTCTAAACCTTGCAACCATTCTTGAGCCTTCTCTTTTGCTTCTTGTCCCATTTTGGTCGTAAAAACTATGTTTGGAATTACTTCTACTTTAAACACGGAACTCCAAAAAAACTAAATGAAAATGTCAATAATTTAGCTATTTTTTGTGACTGAACGCTGTACTGTTCTTCTGAGCCGCAGAGAAAACTGAAAGTGGTTTAGCACTTTGTCTTACAATCAGAAAGAAAGGGTGTTTATGGACTTCTTGTTTTAAATGATGATTCATGTTTAATACGGTAAAAGTATTCGCATAGCTGTATGATATAAAACGCAGGCAAAGACGAAGCCATATAAATTGTTAGATGTTTTATGTTGTATGTGTATTAGCAGAGCAGAACCTAATTGTATGTAATATCGCTGCATTAATATGACTTCTAGTTGCGACTTTTTCTACGAAATTATGCCTGTTCATGTTCCCATTCTTTTACACTTCATATTCCGTCATATGAATCGTGGGTTTGTCTAATATATGTAACGTATTACGTATGGAAGTCTTCTAAGAAGTGACACTGCGTAACCTGTATCAGTATCATGCATAATTGACATTTTCGGATAGCCAAAATATGCATATGATTATTGTAATAAAATATTGGTTGGTAAAAAGGTTAATTGCATATGGTTTATAGATTCACATATAAGAAACAAACAGAATATTATTCTTTTTAGCAGTACTTTCACTCACTTTATACATTAAACGTGCTCAACTACGTTGTAATTCTATGTAAATAAATTACTTTACTTCAGCATGTCCTTTCCAAGCTACAAAACATATTTGAAGCATATTCTTTTTTATTTCCTTTCAAAAAGTTATGAATACAATCGCAAACAAATTATTATTTTTCACGCATATGCATTTGATACAATGCATGCTAATACAATTTGCAATCAAGTAACTCTGGCGGTGCAAGTCCATAATCCATATCATAAAACCTTAGGCATATATTTCTTATACAGCAAATTTTCTATTTAACAATATATATAGATTCACAATTATATGAAACATGACTATATAGTTCTATTAATAAGCTTAACTTATTATCATATACACTATAACATCCTTATCCAACATAAATATACAGCATCACCCCACTCGGCAATCAACCGACAATCCTCTCCTCCCTTCTTTAAAAATAAATCACACACAAGTATGAGAAGAGTTTGATTTCCAAACGCCCAACCCTGAGAACACATGTAATACTGGAATTTGTATTATTCTACATATAACTTCGAACTTTTCCGACTGCTTGTGCTTAGAAAACAGCAAGTGATTTTATGGTAATATATAAATGTACACACCTTAAATATATGCATGAGTATAAATAAAATTGCTAACGTTAATGGAAAAGCAAATGTATATTTACAGCGTATGTATATTTCTTACGTGCAACATAAATTTATCTACACTTTACAGTATGATTAAGAAGTTTTAGAGACAATTCCTCAAAGACTGTCTCCTTTTCTGATTTTGTTTTTCTATATAAGTAATATAAACTCTATTAAGTACAATTTTACTAATCTTAAATATCAGTCTCTATTACGGAATGGTAAAGTCTGGTAGCTACAAAAAAAATGAAGTAGTGGTAGCAGTATTCCGTCGATAAGGAGTGGAAGAAGAAACTGCATCATTACTTTTTATTCTTGCTACGCGATCCTTATTGATTCAATGAATATACTTAAAAATATATTAGGTAAGCACATGTACATGTATATATGCATATGATGTATATATATGAATATCAACAGAAATTTACACAAAAACTTGAAAAAGTTGAAAGGAAAAAAGTAACCAAACTGGAAACGAATGACAGTGCAAATATACAAACGGAGTTATCATCGTCGTCGTCTTCTTTGAGAGACAAAAGGAGAAACATAAGATTGTGTACTATAAATCGACAACGTATCGAACAAATAAGATAAAATTCATTCTTTCCTAACACTTTTTCTTGTTTTGCTCGATGCATTTAAGTGAACAATACATCTTTTTACTACAGTTTTCCTCAGCTTTGTTACGCAAAATCGATGAAGCTCAAGTAAAATTTTAAAGAGAATACTTTTCGTTAGAGATTAAAATGAAAAACACAAATGTTGAACTTGTGCTTTTTCCCTGTCGCCAAACATTCTCATCTGTATATGACTGTTGATGAGACAGAATATTCATTCACTTCATGGTAGGAATTTACATATAATATATGTACAATACACCATCATGTTTCCATTATTGCCGACGAAAAAGCGACCACAGAAGAAAATGAGAAACCGGTTGAGAACTCGACAATGGTCAATGGTATAACAGACAGAGAACTACTTTTTTGCTAATATACAAGAATAACAATTTTACTTGTAGATGTAGAGTTTATGGCAATATTGTTTTTCCTTTCAGTTTTCTCCATTTGTTTCCTAATATATAATACACCTTTACATGTGAAGATGCGCAAGCAAGCAAATATATTTGCTTGTTCTGCTTGTTATGCCTTTTTGCTTACCAATGGCACCCTTGCACTCACAAATACATAGCTATATAGTACGGTAGCGATCGGAAATGAGTAATAAATTATGGTTAAAATATAGTGACAGCATATACGACGAAGATGGATGCACAAGCACGCAATGTGTAGCAATTTCACATTTGTGACTCGCGTTGCAACGGAGCGAGTTATAATATGCGGGAATGCATAATATATTGATACTTCGGTGTAGAGGCATAGTATTAATTCGAAAGTAGTTACTGTAACAAAAGAACCGGGTCAGAAAAGAAATTTTATCAGTTAAAAGCATACTAATTGCCTTCCCAATAATACTATGCATTTTTCTCATAGAGTCGTAGCATCAGTATCTAGAAATAGTTATAACGTGATATGATATGGAGCAGGAGAGATCTTTTAATGCAGGCTTAAAGTGCAAGTGACCGAATTAGGTGGGTATCCATGTATCCTTTTTTGTAATTTTGGCACTTCAGAGATACATGATAGATTATGTCATTTTAAAAGTAACCCTTCTATTCCAAGTATATGGACGACATGCTATGACGTAAAAGCCGCTCTAATACTAATACTGGTGACGTATATTAAAATAGTATTACAATTTTTTGAATCAAATTTACAGTTATATACATATTATACACATTTGTGGTTTGGTTTAAGTCTACAACTTACAAGATTAAATCTGGCACTATAAACGTTTTCATTACCTTATTTAAATGTACCATATTCCTCAAGATCTATATTTACAATTTATAAAACTCCAGTGTCTAATCTAGATTAAATATGCAGGGAAAGTGCTAACTACTTACACACAGTGATCCATTCATCTACAGTGCAGTTCCGACAGGTAACTTGACAACACCAAATGAACTGACAATTGCATCGGGTCGTGTACACTTGTCGAATTGTATTGTAGCCACGACCGCAACACAACGTACTACAGCTTCCCATCTCTCCTCTTGTAGCTGTTTTATTGCACCTTCTCCCCGTCGTCCCTGGTATACTAAAGTCTTTATTCGACTCACAATAAGTTGGCGACCTTTCATAATACCAAAGGTCAATATTGGCATTATTTCTCTTTTCACTCTGTCGATCACGCCGCTTGCGTCGCTGCTTATTAAGTTTTTGCACTCGACTCAAAGGTCGATTCCCCAGCTCCGACTGATCTATCATGATTGCTCGTCTAAATTTATTTTTCAGGAATGAGCCAACACGACGAAATTCTGGAGGAGATCGCCAACATGTTCGCAGTTCACAGCTTCCTGAGAGACCATGACATTTACATCGAACTTCCATGTTTGTTGATACGGCCTATATGGGAAAAAATTAAAACAATCATAATGTGACTATATCTAAAGACAGAACGTAGTAGATGCTCAAGCACGATTGTCGTGATTAAACTAATGCAAATCATAGAAAAAGTTAGATACACGCAATAAAAAGCATAAGGCTCATATTTCAAAGCAGCGAAATTAAATAGAGAAATGCAAGAACAATGGGCATTTACTTCCCTGCATGATGCAATCTTTGAAACTATTTTTAATTAATTCTGATGTTCCTATTCACCGAAAGCATGGGATCACCCACGTTGCTCACATCAGGGTTTTCTAGACATGGTCAACACGCAGTAGAAGTACCTAAGTATACATTGGATTCTCCTAAAGTGTATAATCTAGGCATGCCTCCGTCCCTTAATTCATTTTTTTCTGACTGGATACCGGCCACACTGAGACACGTCATTTAGGCCGTTACAATAATAATTTTGTTGATAATAACATGACTTCTTTGTGTTGCAGTACATCATCAACTTGCTCCTGCATCCAGCAATTTGGTATGACCATGACGCAAAGCAAAGCAAGAGAAAGAGAGCTCCGAAAAACTTCCATATATGCAATTATGTTGGATACGCTGACGTAATAATATATCCCTGACATAATGGCATTTAGTATGTATTAAAATAGAATCTTCATATGAATGAACTGTGTAAAATCATGCCCTCATTTTGACACCCGGTAGGTGGGTTACAGGATGATATATGAGCCAATAAATTATACTCATCTGGGGAACAAAAAATGGTAGATACATGGTGGCTCGTCTGTGGCTAAATCTACATAATAGTAATGGACATGTTACAATTACAATTTATGACCATTTCATATATATGTGTAAATGATCATTTTTGTGAATATTATGTCTTTCTTTACATTTTATTAGGATAAAATAACTAACTCTTTGCATTTGGTTAATACAGATATATGGTATTGTGATCTGAAATTATACCCAACTGAATTTTGCGGTTGCTGGATGCTCTACAGCACAGTGGACAAACCCACATGTAAACTAATCAGATACCACAGTATGCGTACTTGTATCATATTTGTGACCGTAAAAATACAATGACGACTTTTCGTAAACTATACATTTAGGTGACCACTGAAGATGTCCATGTCGTGTTCATAATGAATTCATGGGCACATGCTTTCTAAGTTCCAACAAAACCAATGATACACTAAAAGCGGGTTTCTCATAATAATATTCAGCATTCGGGTTAATTACCATTTCTCGCCTCAAATACACAATTTCGGAAATCTTCCGTAACGGTAATAACAAAGCAGGCTGCATTTTACAACTTCTCCGAGTTAGATGAATCTTCATTTCATTTATTTTTATGTTTTTTTGAAAACCAATATACAATACATTGGTTCATAATATATAATGATCACTGTGCTTTCATGTAACAAAACAACATCAGCGGCACTTTGGTTAAAAACAGATCCCTTTTTGTTTTTAGCACCATAGGTCATTGTTAAACACCAAGAATTAGCTCAAAGCTTCCAATAATCTTTGTGCCGCCACTCGTAGTGAAAGAAAAAATTGGTATTTTTGGTACACAGGAAACACTTTATTATTATTACCTTGTTACCTGCAAATGACTCCATTAGAGATACCTCCAACATCAATCTGACATACCTTTGAGAATCACCTACCAGCCTACCATACCACCTACCTTTTTCGCTGTGTAAGACACCCACATTCAAGCATAATCCTATCCTATCGTATAGAAATAGCAATCAATCCTAAGAGATATGGATGAACCACATATTTCATATAACTCAAGGAAAAGATCATCATCAGATCACCAAACCAAAATGTTATTATGTAAGATCATGCAGGCACGTTTGATGGTGATGGCCCACAATAATGCATTTCATTGTTAAAATGTCTGTACTATTTACCTAGATACCAAGAATCGTTGCAGTAGGTCTTGGTCGACGGATGGTTGAGTGAGGTGAGAGCAGATAAGTTTGGAACGTATATAATTCTACTTTTACGTACCTCTATATAGCTTGATGCTGCTGCTGGAATGACCTGACACGATGAATCATAATTATGTCTATATACGTCCATTATTATTACACATTACTCATTCATACAGAAAGAGTGCGTTCGGAGCAGCGATAAGTCATTAATCTGTGTGTAGTCGGTGATAGTGATAAAGAAGGTGAAGGGGATTGGATGGGCGGTTTTAAATTACCGTAAAAATGGATAGGTGCCAAGAGAGTTTGGTGTGAAAGTATGCAAGTTTTCCTTCCTCTGTCTGATCAATATTATGACCTAAAGCTGTTATAATGATACTAATAACCAACACCTTCATTTTCTTAAGGGAATACTAAACAATTTTCCTTTCTTCGAAATCCATCTTGAAGATTATTATTTGGCAGACATTTACACACATATATATATGTATATGTAAGCAAGTAACAACGTAAAATAAAGTTCTCATTTGATGAAAACGTCTTTCCTTTAAACATCTTCATTTAGAAAAGAAACGGCAAGCTAAAATTGAGTTTATGTTTTGGTACAGTATAAAACACTATAGACTATCACATAACAGTCTCAAACATTGATAAGTTTATCACATTTGTCTTTTCACAGAAATGTTATCATCAGCCTGTATATGATATTCCTTTGAAGGAGTAACATTCATTTTTGTAGGATGGGAAAAATTCAATTCAAGGGAATATTTCTCAAGGGAATATCTTCTAAATAGTATATACTTTTTTTGAAAGTGCACTGAAAATGTTAAATAAGTACATACCATCATCATTCAAGAACACTTTTACGTGTACTACTACCACCATGTAAACTACTAGGTACTAAACTACTACATATATATACCCTGTTCATCCTCATGTTTGATAATTTTCGTACCTGTTATGGCTATATTATTACATTATGTTTTCATATTTAGTTTCCCTTCTCTCTCTCTTCCAGTTTGTCTGTGGTAGGTGGGCCACCACGGAGATAAACTCATTATTTTTCATGTAAAAATTATTAGCTAAAGGGCAATAGGTGCCAAGGAGTAGAGAATGAAGAAAAAAGGCGATGCCGAGATGGAGGATGAAGTGCTTTAATAGAATATTATCATAATAATAGCGTAGTGTGTTAAATGAATATATTATCTGAACGTAAAACGCGAGCTAAAGTTGTTTTTGCTCCCTTCACATTTTGAAAGAAGTGTGCACCCCATAAAAATTACGTTGTACAATACGCAATGCCGCAATGCACTAAAGTACTAACTTGTTTTTCTAATACTTTTAAACACAGCAGTGTATATAAAGATACGTAAACTGTGTATATACAATGCTTACTCTGATGAGATATAAAGATATGATACTCATGTTGATGTACACCTTCCAACTTCCAGTCTCCAAGCTTTTGTGATGAGATATGAAGATATGATACTCATGTTGATGTATACCTTCCAACTTCCAGTCTCCAAGCTTTCGCAGAGGTAGGATTGTAGGAAGACACATTGCATTTTGCATCTTTATCTAATGGTCTCACGCAATACTTTAAGTGGAGAAATGAAGCAATTTCTTCTGAGCCAAAAACATTATATATACATGCTTGATAACTTATTCGTTGTTGCATTTTATTTTCAAACATCATAATGATAGCTGTTGATGCTTGCTTAGAATTTGAGGTTCAGGAAGATGAGTAATATGCAATCATTTGCACATCAATTCTTTTAAAACTGCAGGAGCAGATCATTTACAGCATAAAGTTTTATTGACTGAAATTTCGTTTCGTAAATTTTCTTATGTAAAGCCAGTTTTGTTTGCCAATCAGATAATTAAGGGAATTCCCTTGATCGTTAATCAACAAAATGATGTAGATAAACACTTCACCAACGTCTTTAAGATAGAATTTAACATGTATTGTTTTTCCAGAGCTGATGCATTTTAAGCAGAAAAGAAATTGAAACTGATATAATAATATGTAATACTGACTGCATGAGAAAAGCATCGAGCATATGTAGTAAGCTACATAACTACTTTTTAGCAATTTTTTAGAGCTGCATTAATAATAGTTAGAAAAAGGTTGACTTACCACTCTCCCAACTTTGTTGTTGTGTAGATTAGTAAGCGCTGGCAGATCGTGTGACTTTTCTCTTGAGTCAAGAAACAGTTTAGCAAATTTCATACCGTAGTCCATATTATGAGAACAGCCAGACCATTTCCATGATGAGATGCTATTACTACCCTTTTTGAATATGGCTTCATTACTGTGACAAATTTTAAACAAACAAAAAACAATCAGTTAGCATAAAATTATTGCTTTTATCCGTATGCCAAAGCTACTTGTAATGCAAATGCAATCTTGCATACAATACACTAAACATGTATATTTTTAAGTTTATGGTAAAGAATTATTCAAAACATGTCTTCCTATTTATTAATAATCCAGCCTTTTAACTATAAATAATAGTAACTTTTACCTTTCATCAAAAGCATAGTCGGCTTCTTTTGAAGGGATGTAATTGACTTGGTCATCATACTGGAAACCACATCCACAAGACAAAAGTTTTCCTTGACTGCACGCTTTCGCCACAGCATAAGCAACTCCTGCTGCAGCGATCGCATGTCCGAATGCAGACTTCACGGTAACCTGAAAGTTCATTCAAGAAAACCAACAAGCTTGTAAGTATCAAAAGAAAATCAGCAATATTTTCATCAACTTGCTCTTTGTTTATTAGCAGGCATCACCATCTGGATCGTATGCAATAATTTAAGTCAAACAAAGCTTCCTCGTAAAAAATACGTACATTATATATTAACTATATATCCAACTCGTAAATGTATACAAGATGTGAAAAATACTTGAAAGTATATAATAACAGATGGGAAAATACAATATAAGTTCAAATGGAATGAATAATGAAGTCGTAAATGTTGTGATTCACAAACCGCAAACCCTTCTGTGCATAATAAGCGCTAAATTACCTTCAAGTTATTGATTTTACTGTAGACCAAGTGTACGAGAATGATAATGTGTGTGAAGTGATAGTTACACTGCGCTGCTCATCATTCCTTTGCAACAAATTGCCTATATATATTGATCTCATCTCACAATCGGAAAATGAACACATTTTTATTATGTACAAATGAAGTGTTAAAGTACTCGCAAGTAGTTAGTGTTTGGAATGTATACAGACATAAACGTTTCATGATTAGATGAATCTTCTTTGCCTCAGGGTTGCACTTAAACGTCGATGACATGTCCTACAAAATTTATCAGCATCATTTCCTGTTTGATGAGCAATTAACCTGATTGATTCTTTTTTTCATGGTCACATAATCTTATCGTCGATGCAGTGATTTTAAGTTTGTGAGCAAACATATTCATGTCATGAAACTTCACAATTTTGTCATGTCATACCTATGGAGAATGTATGCATTTTTAGGCTTGTTATATCCCGAAATCCGAATGTAAAATGGAATCTTTCACCTTAGAGAAACGACTCTATGATAATATCTCACCGAGTGATCACTGCATGAGTACCTGACACCACCTACTCAAGCCTATACAATCTCCAAAGATATAGGGCCACCCCAAAAGTCTGTGTGTGTATCAAGCTTTCTGATAAAACATACATAATTAGCTGGCTTATTGTCTGGAGAGAACTATTTTTAACTCGGTGACTGCACAAAAAAACAGTACATCCCAGTCCAGAACAACGTTGGAGGCAATGGCGCGTCATCATTACGTAATTACACAACTTATTAATCCTAAGAAATTTCCCAATGTAAGAAAATACTCCCCAGATCGAAGTGAGTTATTGGACTTCCCCTTTCAACGCTTTCATTAGGAGTAAACGTTTCCACTGAAGAAATTATACATCCATTTTTGAAATCAACTTCATCCTCCATTATTTCCATATATTCTTAATTGCTTATCTAATTTAGACAAATTTTGTTGATCATAGTCATCCTTGGTGAGACGGGGTACTTTATTCTAATGCACACCTTTATGATAATCGTTCTCCATACAAAAAGGTTTACCCCAAAAACAGAAAGTTTACCATAATAAGTATTTTAATGAAGAAATAGCCTCAAGCAAGCCGACTAAACAACAAGTATAATATGAACCTTCCCTTGAATAACAAATTAAGCGTAAAATGAGTAAGAAAAGTATTTTTTGTGAGAGTTCGCGTCTATATACATTTGTGGTATTCCTATTGTTAGAAAAATGAAGATGTTGTTACAAAAAAGGGAACTTAAAACATTCATCTCTTGGTCTTTTCACCTAATATAAACATTTCACTGGGGTGGTAAACTGCCTGGTTGCCATTCCACATGTCCAGTAGTTTTTTACTCATGTTTTTTCCCTTCCCCTTTTCTTTTTGCTTTCGGCTCATGCATTTTGATGATTATTAAATGAGATGTTGTAGCAAGACGTGGCTCTTTGATTGAGGTATACCGCATGCCACCTCAGTATCCAAATCTTGACACTGCGGTCTCTTTTCACAAAAATTTCAACACATTTTCAACACAAGAAGCTGCTTACTGCTTGCTCGTGGAATAAACAATCTCCTTTGCTCGAACGACCTACCTCATCTTCACATTCAAAAGGTATGCGTAAATACGGGCAAAAGAAAAATTTAGAATAAAATGGATGCGGAACAAGCATATTTGTCAGTTGATTACTGCAGAGCCCAAGGAAAAAAGGTAACTTGATGATGACGACGACGATGATGATGATGCTGGCTCATGCCAGCTATATTCATAAAAAGTTGATAAAGATACTGACAAAAGTTATTTGGGTCTGGCTTTCATATTTTAGAATATATATATTACAGCGTGTCGAAATGACAACATATGTTTGATTATGTGATGCCATATAAAAATGTGAGTTGGTTATTGGATGGAATGTTTGCTGTCTGTCTGGTAACCTGCCCTTGCTCGTTTTGGTTGCAGCAACGCAATAACTTAATGTGATGTGAGAGAAGAGCAAAGCAAATGATTCACCCTTTTGCTAAACATTTTCATATTCACGCAAATAGTGACTGCTGTCTCAGTCAGTGAAGAAAATAACTTTATACACGTTTGGATGTGGGATAATTTCAAGGCGGCTTACCTTCCTAATGACCGCAAACGTTTAAGGAAAAGGGGAGAAGGTACAACAATGTCCAAAGGAGGGTTTCTACCTGCACAAATTGCCGGCAGATATTATGAAGACGAGTCATTGCATCGTGTTTAGTAATTTAATGCAGATGAAGACTGTTTTTTTCTTCAAATGTAGCTGAAATTACAGTTTTACTTTCATCATTACCATCAGCATAATATAATCATTCTTTTCGTAAGTATGCATGTTTCATTTTGAACTTGTGATTGTATATACACTTATAGTTATATAGTCATATAAGGTACACACCTTACGTTAAACAAAAATTCTTGTAACAGTACTACTTTAATATAAGTACCTTCGGCAAAGGTCATCAAAATCATGAATTCGAAATTCATGCAGATTGTCGAGTACATAGTTTATAGAAATGGAATTAAAGTAGTCTTAAGTGTTAACCTAAACTTGCTAATGTTGAATGTGCATTTTATGATTTTTTTTCGGAGGAGACACAGTTTATATAATATACAGCTTTAAATAGTTATAAGGAAAAGTTTTAGTAAACCCATTCTACAGTTTAGTTTGCGACCTCCCCATATCATCAATCAGCAATTTTTATTCTTTGTTTGCCTTGGAGGAAAATACTTACGAACAATAATGAAGCCGTTAAACAAGCTCCGCAGAAACTGCAATTTTGGGATGCATCCGTTAAACACACCAAGCAAATTTGAGGTGACCCACTACCCTTTACCAAAAACAAAATAAACAATCAACCAGTTGCTTTATTTGAAGATTTATAAAAGAAGTGCCGAAAAGTTTTATGTGTACTGTTGAAAGGTTCAAGTGTTCATAACAATATATACACTTCTTACAACAACGTTGAACGTAATTTCGAATATAAAGCAAAATTTACGTAACGAAAATGCATAATCTTTGATGCAACGAATAGCAAAAGAAAACGCTGCTGTTTCGAAGGAACCCCCATAAAAATTCCAGCTGGATCCTGTATCCGTCATCCACGAGGACACGATCCGTCAGTAACGGTATGATTTGTTTGCATTGAAGAATTCTTTTACTTATAGCAAGTACAGTTTGCATCACGAACAAAGTTCATTCTGAACTTGACAAATCAATGCAGAAGCATTGAATGATTTAAATCAATGATCCCAAATACACGAACTTTGCTCCAAGAAGCAACTTTCCACCAAACCAGCCACCTTTCCAAATTCGCTATGGATGTCAATAAGCAACATTAAAATAAAAACTTGAAGTACGACCACATTTCAAAATTTCTTTAAGCTGTGACAGTGCCGCATGCTCCAGAGGTACAACAACATACAGCGAGGTGAACTATGAGCCATATCTACCTATGCACCCTCGTCTGATTTCAATCATCTCTATTTTCGAACCCCCGATAATGAGCAACGATACGGAAAATTGAAACATTTTTTCAGTTTTCCCTGCCGACCTTTCATTCCATCTTTTTGAATAAATAAACTACATAAGTCATGACTAGTCAAGTTCATTCCGACCTAACCAGCCGTACAGGCGCCCTCCCATTCGCCCATGTAGACTTTTAGTTGAGAGGCACAGTTCCTGTGTAGCTTTTCATTTTTGTGTTAGCTTTGTAACAAGTTACAATGAGGCGTTTGTAATAATAGGCATCTAAGGTGTCCGCATCCATTCCTAAACAATGTATATGCATGGATAATTTATGTTAGGCAACTATGTACATGACTTCATATACAAATGTCTCATTTCTTAGGAAAATTCAGAGCAAAAGAAAAAGTAAATGGAGCATCAACCACGAGCAACAAATAGATGATGGGAAGAAGAATAAACCATCTCTTCCGAAATGATTAAAGGTCCTTCCTTCCTTGGAACACAGGTAACCTCCACATAAATAACTATACAAAACGTATGAGTTGATGATGAGAAAAAAGGGACTGGTACAGATTGCAGTGTGCCACACGGTTTCAACGTTTCAAGTCAATTGGTTCCGCTCTGGTAGGTCAAACAATGTATTTTGTATTGTTATTGTGATTACAAATTATGTTGAGAGAACTATATGCAATAGATACATAGAGCTGTCTGAAATAAAAGGAAATTAGAAGCGAACGAAAAGGAGGAGATGAGCATTCACTTTTCATTGTGTCGGACCACCTTTGATTTTGACATCATTATTATGTACTTTTTATCATTTGTGGATGCTTGCCTCATTTCCATTACACCTTCACTTTTCATTATTTACACATTTCCATATTTCCCTTGAAACCTCTTCTAAGGTGGCTTTGGTGTAGGCCGTTTTCAAGTAAAAAAAAGTTGGTGAACACTATTTTCTACCCTAACATGCATTTCAGCACGTTGAAAAATGTATTTTCACACTTGAAGAGGTTTTGTTCCTTTTCCTACTGGTTCTTTCCCTTTCGCGAACAGACGGAAAAGGTTCCCCACAAAGCGGTAAGGCAAGGAAGTTATGTAATTAACAATTAGTTTTAAATCTCTGATACTGCAATTTTACTGAAAAGCTCGTAATTTTCTTGATTGTAAGCCCATGGATGTATTCCAAGTCCAACTGCTATGCAATCATGCTATGCTGCAACAAACCCATTCCATATGCACAACCAGCAAGCAAAAGTTTAAGGGCTTTACTTGTCAATTGCATTTTATCAAATAATCATTAAAAGGCTGAACATCGCGAATGCAAACATTTTCAGATGGAGTAAACCAGGCAGTAAATATGAAAGCTTATATAATGTAGCCGATTCCCATTGGAATAGAGAAACAGTGATGACAAGGCTTTAAGGGCTAATTTGGAGTGTTATAAGGATGGATGAGTGCTCGCTGAGGCGTACTAAGATCAAAGGAATTTATTCAAGTGGATCTCTCTGTGAATATGGTGTATGGGGAAACACACGCTATGATTATTACATGTTCCACTCGTTCTACAGTACTGTTCATATATATTATACTCATTCATTCTCATTCAGATTTCAACTCTCAGTCGACAATCGCAATCGATAACAAGTTACATAAAACTACTGCTGTCTACTACAGTCAAAATGCTGAAGTGTTTTTTAAAGTTTCATGCTCATTTGTACAATCCGCAGAAGTTGATCTCATGCGATCTGGAATGTGTTTTTTAGAAAACTGTTGTCTTTATATACACATAATGTTTCGTGTTTGTGAATTTCATGAAGCTTTTGTGAATATTTAAACATTTAATGCAGCTTTCTTTGTCCCGAGGGAGTGAGACAATCAACGATGTTTCTACGTAGTCAAAAACATCAAACAAAAAGTTATTTCCATGTTGTTTCTGATTTTCTCATAACTTTCTACCCGCTGCACTGACAGCAGAAAGATTACGACCGTTCCGTATTCTGCTTACTTTTAGTTTTCTAAAGCTTTTTAGTTCAAGTAAAATGTGTATAATAATATATGACGAATTTTATGAGTGAATGCAACTCCAAAATGTACTCATAAATGTGAGTTTACCTATGTATCTTATACAGCAAGGCTTCTAGACTTAATTTCCCAATGGTAAACAATCAAAGAATTCTTTTCGTATTCCATTGTTAAGAGCAAACTGTCAGTTCTCCTTTTTACAATAAAATGTGCATACCACATACTTGCGAAAAAGATGAAATATCCCTAAACATTTTTTAATAAAAAAGCAAGCTTACCTTTCTTAAATAGCTGCGTTCCATGTGGATTTGTAGAACCTTGAAGTGATGAGCAGTTCCATCGATGTTTTGCCATTTGAAAGGCACACTCATCTGCTGCCAAGTGGATCCCTTGAACTGCCACTTTCGTTGTTTCCGGAGCACGTATACATAATTCCATTTGCTCTTTAGTTAGTCCCGGAATCATATGACAAATGGAATTAGAGTCTTCCCACACTGAAAGTGCCGACTCAAGACTTAAAATACTGTTAACACTCGCAGCTCTGGGTGGATATGCTTTCTTTTTGGCACTGTTTCTACCACCACTTTTCCTATTGTTACGATTAGAGTTTGATGATATAGCGAGATGTTCATCCGGGGCGATCATTGTTGTCACTCTATTGTTTTGTTGTTGCTGCTGATACAATCGTCTTGTCAGCAGCGTGTTATCCAAAAGCGCAGAGGCTGAGGAACGCAGCAGGTTCTTGGCATATTGATTATTTATGCCACTCAAACCCGCATTGCTGCTGACATTGTCATTGTACAAAAGTCTACCTTTCTTGTATGCTTGAGCGGAGGACACTGATGATGAGCGTTGTTGGTTCTCCAGAAATGGATGTGAATTGCCAATACCACCACTACTGAAACCAGCACTGAAAGAGATTGAAAAACAAATAATGACATATTTTATTATTTTGTCAGTGAGAACATGTCATCATCTACTCCTACACAATATTCAAACAAGAATTTTGTCAATAGGGTTTACAGGAAGAAGGTGAGAATAAACTAACGTTAGAAGCTTGGTGGTCGATTTTCATCATTTATATTCTTGTTGAACCATCGCAATTCATCATTTATTCCTCTTTTCGTACTTTGTAAGATGCATAATTTAGTCAATTCTGTTCATATGTATACTCATTGCCATCCCCTTTTCACACAATAGAGCACCTCTAGGTATTTTCAAAAAAAAACCTAGTTTTCTTTCCTTTAAATGTCTGCATTCTCTCCTGTCCTTGCTGCCCTTCCTCCCATATAGTTCTCAAGCAGGTTACGTTACAGAATTACAGGCAAAGAAAAAAGTAGTGCGGTGGTGTGGTGATGATAGCTGGAAGCAATGAGCTTCTTCTTTCTCCTTGCCCACACTCCTATTTCAATCTCCTTTTTGCCATTCTTTACTCAGAATTAAAGCAAAGAAAAAAGTAGTGCGGTGGTGTGGTGATGATAGCTGGAAGCAATGAGCTTCTTCTTTCTCCTTGCCCACACTCCTATTTCAATCTCCTTTTTGCCATTCTTTACGAGACTCCCTGTCGCTCTCCTCTTTTGCCCAACATTATTTATGTCTTTTCCCTGCTTGCTATGCATGGCTCTTGATACATAATAATGAAGATGTTGATGACAAAATGGTTTGCTTTGAGCCACCACCACTTTGTGTGCATATGTAAAGCTCGAGGTGAATACTAAATGAATACCTATGGATATCCCATGTTTGCTACACCAGGTGAGTAATGGTTTTTGGTAAAAAGCAGTTTTTTTCTCAGTCATCTTCAAGGGGGGAAGTTAGCACCCTTCGCCCTCTTTTCCTATTTCTAAATGCAAGTCTTCGTGTGTGTCTTCAATGATTTAAAGCGTCTAGGAATATTTTCTGTCGAAAACTATTATGACATCATATAATGTAATATATGTATCTAATTTAATGCACTCAATCGCCAACCAAATATTGTTATGCTGCAATATTTTTACAATGTTCACAAATTCGTATATACTACACAACGCTTATGCCATTTTAGCTGCAGTATATTATATTTCTAGCAAGTTTTTTCAGTTGATCAGAAAAATTCTATTATAAAAACGAGTAAAAACTTGCTTGCAAACCTATATGCATTGGGCTGAATCTCTGCAGCTGGAAAACTCTTTTTTGTTGGATTCCCTTAAGCTAAAACGTGGCATGGTCTGGTCCTATTCTGTCCAGAAGAATGCAAATTAGCTTGGTACTCTGACTGATACAGGCTACTTGTGCCTTTATCAGAGTGCTTATATAGCTTGGCTTTATGTGGAGATGCTCAAGCAGCGGTCACGAAGTTTTGTGGTATAAAAACATTCATAAAAGCATGAGTTTTTTACTGGATTCGTACAAAGATCATAAGATCGCTTCGCATACATGTATATATGTATGTATCATACACAAGAATGTTTATTTAGCAAGTCTTTAAGCTGAACAAGCATTCAACATTTTTTTGAAAGATGACAATGAGCAAGCATACGGAGGATGTCAGACTTTTGAGTATTAATAATTATATGACAATACTCAACTGAAAGAAACAAATGCTTAGATGACAATGTGAAGACAGCAAAAAAAGCGAAAAAATATTATGGTAGAAATGTTGAAGTGCACAAATGTAAAGCAATTTACCACACAAAAAGAGCCAACAAAAAATGCAAGCACGCTTTGCATGAGCATTAAAAAATTTAAGAATGGTTCTCTTCTCTCTCTTCCTCTCCATTTTGCTTATCATTCTTGGCTTTTCAACTTGAACCAACACGAATGCTGACAAGTGGTTCTTTATAAATGGGCTCTAGAGCTAGGGAGAGAATAAGAATAAGATAATATACTTTTTTTTTGTTTCATATGCTTTCCATCTTCGTACTTTCGAATAGTACTTGTTAATGTTAGCTTTAGCAACTTTTCTCGCAACATCATTATCGACAAATACATCTTATAAGAAGCTTGTGTAATGTGCACACACACACATTGGTAAAGGATTGTTTTGAGTAAATATTATGAAAAAAAGCTTAGAGCTCACATCATCGACGACTCCACGTCTTGACTTTACTCTTTTATTTACAACTGTCAGTAATAATACTGCTAATGACGATGATGATGATAGCTGCTTTTTGAACCCTTCTCAGTACCCATTGTTGAAACAAGTCAAGTGGATTGAAGCAGCTCTTGCAATGCTTCTTGAAGATTTAGTATACGTAGCATAATATCAGTTTTACTGAAAGGAATGATGAGCGATCTGTAGAAGAGTCTTGCTTGACACTTTTTTTGAGTACTCAATTTCATATGCAAACAATCGTGCAGTTTTATGTAAAATCAAGGCATTGCTCATGTTGACTAAATTACAGAGTAAAATCATGGGATGTATGCATAAGGGTCTGCGAAACTAACGGAAACTTTTCCGTTTCTAATTTTTTTTATGAGAACCAGCAAAAATGCATGGATGTGTTCAATATTCAAAACTAAAATACATATTTCTTTAAAAATTGCGTAATACATTCGCTATACTTACTTTCTTCTTGTGGCTTCCATTTCACAAAGGAAGGAAATCAATAAGATTATTATTAGCACCCAAAAATCAATTAAAAAACAAGTCCACGTTTTTCTCCCCATTCCACGAGTCACAACGAGTTTGCTGATGAATTCCATCATCAACATGAAAGCTTAATAAATGAGCCGAATATTTCACCCTTTCTTCCACGTTTTCTACTCAACTCATTACGAAATAATTTGCAATTCAAAGAGTTCATTTTAGTAGAAATTTAACAAAATAACTACTTTAAACAGCATTCGGAGAACATCAGCATAAAATTTGCTGGGTGTGAGTTTCACTATAAACTTTAATCTTTGAGATTCTCACTTTTTCCTTGTATTCAACGTCATGTTTGATTACAACACATTGTCCAATCTTGTTATAAAGTTTATCTCACATAATTTAAAAGTGATTTTTACCAAAATCACTGCTACACAATTCACATTTGTCAATGTTGAATCATTGTATTTCACTTTTGGGGCAAAGTATTACACTTTTCTTTCCACAGAAGGATTCACTACAAGCGCGTGGTCAATCCCTTAGCTTATATTTTGGCTTCTGAAGTTTGATTCGGTGCTGTTAACAAAGCACAAATACAGGATGTTCTTTCTCCATTAACAGAATGAATGAAGTCTTAGAATCAGTGGATTAGGATTTGTGCACGATATTATACGTATGATGATAAGATATATAAGGAGCCGGTTCATCAAAACGATGTTGATCTTCCCATAGACAGCAAGGGAGCAAGTCGGATGTGACAATATCAGAAAATGATGATGCCGATGGGGTAGAATATGAGAGTGTGATTGAGATTTTTAGGCATTTACCGACGTACTTTGCATGCGTTCATGAAAATCATGATCAAAGGGAATAGGGAAAAAGATGCGATATGAAATATGAGCGTGTGACTCTCTTTCTCTATTCTCCGTATTAAATACATACAAGATGATAATCAGCTTTTGCTAGCATTGCATCAGCAGTACCAAGTGAACACCTTCCTCTATACGCTTTACTATGTATTTTATGATGACGATGATGATGATTATGATGAGCAAAGGAACAGTGTAACAAGCTTCATATTGTTACTTTCCATTGTCATTTATTACATGCATATGTATATAAAATGTATGTTTGTATTATATAGGAACCTTATACACTATACTGCTGATGTTGGTTGGCTGCTCGAATAGAGAAAATAAAGTGGTGAGATAGGTTGAAGTAGATGACGAGTGAACTGTACCGCAAAAGAATGGGTGGTGACCAGTTTTCGCTGGAGGTGGAGTTTCCCACAACGAAAAAGATGCAAAAGCACAAGAATGATGCAGTGTGCTGAGAGATTATGTGTGATCAAGTCGCACATTTACAAATGTATGGATACCACCAGCCAGTATTCACTTTTCTAACGTGTAGGTAACTTAAAAACTTACGTTTATTTGGATGGGCTTATGCAGTGTGCATTTTTCTTTTCATTTTTAACATAGCATCTTCTGCAAATAAATGGAAATCCTTATTTTAAAATATGATTGCTCTTTTAACTGCATATTGTATGTACATCTTTTTTTTAAAGAAAAGTATGTATACAAAATACAGAATTCATTTATTCAGTTTTGTATCAAAGCAGTGTCGAAGGTAAGATGATCTCATCTATTTTATTCATATTCATTTATCCAGCAGTTCTGTTTTGATAATGTAATTGCCTTCAGCTAAAGATTTTTAGTGAAGCAGCCGAAATCCTTTTTTAGATTTTTGTAGCATTCCGTTTCAGTCGCTTAATTCATTGTATGTGTGGCACAAAATGCCGTCATCAATATATTCCGCTCAATTTCATACTAAACGTAGCATGCTTATCTTTTATTTTGTCATCTTTCCCACCCTATCGCATCTTTATCTTTTTGAGGAAACTTTAAAGGTAAATATGCCGAACAAGAGAGATGAGATATGAATGTATTATGTGTGCACTCATCCCAAAATCACGCTTAGTCACTCGTGTGCATGAAAGTGGGCTTCATGGTACATACTATATATGGTGTAGAGGTATATAGATAGGCGAGAAGGCTCTGAAAGAGGCACAAGTCTGAAAACATGTTCGGTATTAAGTCCTCAGCAGCCTCGAACTGGTGTGGATGACATACTTGTCGTGAATAGCTTGTAAAATGCTTGTTTGCTTGTTAATTATTGATTGTTTGTTTAGTTATTGTGCTAGATTTTACACCCTTTACCTGATCACTGATGCACTTTTATAAGCAACTGTTCACACCAGTTTATACTAGGAATTGCTCTTAATTGCCCGTTAAAAGCTATTCATTCTTTGGTTGTAAATAAAATCAATATTTGCACGCTGTGTTGTATTGAATACTATCATTATTACGACCTTATTACACTTGTGGGTCTAATGTAACATTATAATGGGTCAAGCAAATCATACACACACAATAAATGCTAAAGTTTAAGGTGTGCAAAATGCACTGCATTAGTATATAGATTTTTTAGCTGTTTTATTTTTGCAATGTAATTTTTACAATTTACTGAGAAGGCAAAAACTAATTTATTAAATCAAAACTCGTTTAAATTTAGTTTCATTACAAATTTATATTTATGAATTTTATAAAAATAAAGTAGTAGGTAAGTAGGTATTCACATACTTGTGTAGTATGGGCTTCATTTCTCTTCATACGCGCTACTTACTAATTGTTGATGGTGGATTAAAATAAAATTTTCTTATATCGGCACTCTTCGACAGGCTGTTACACTAATGGACTGATGCTTGGCATTGTTGAATGTTGATGAAGCAGCAGAATGATTTGTCGGAGATATACTAAACGCTAGTAATTTGTAAGAATGTTACTTTTTCTAGAAACCTTTCCTACTGTTTCATTTCACAAATCTTTCATTTTTTCACACAGTGTTGTTAAGCATTCTTCAGTGAGGTCCGTTTAGAGTTGATTACACCTTTTCATAAATTTATTACTGTATTTTCATTTTCAATCTTTCATTCTATTGAGAACAATCTTCAAAGGGTATAGTGATAGTGTCTGCCTTTTATGTATACATATTCATTCAGTCATCATATTACCCATGTGAACGATTGTGATGTTGGATATATGAAGAAAGAAGTGAGTTTACAAGAGCGCTTACGTCTCCTTTTTCGCTTCATTTACTAATTGTAAGTCTGAGTGAATNTATTACCCATGTGAACGATTGTGATGTTGGATATATGAAGAAAGAAGTGAGTTTACAAGAGCGCTTACGTCTCCTTTTTCGCTTCATTTACTAATTGTAAGTCTGAGTGAATATTTTTAGATATTGTACCACCTACTAAACTGAATGCAGACAATCCGGTAATCATTATCATTATGAAAGCTCAACGTTCATTAGCAACTCCCTTACATTTTGGACACCCTTGTGCTAGGAAAACTTAACAAATGAACGAAATACATAATACAATGATTTTACTTTTACGGTAACATCGAAATGAAAATTTAGAAAATCTTTTGTTAATTTGTTTGTAGTTTCTTAGTTTAAACGCTTAAACTTGAGGAATCTCTTTACAAAATCCGCCTTAAAATGGGATGTGGGAAACGCATTTCAACGGTGAACAAAGCATCTATTTGGTGGTCAACGAATTAACTGTATTAAATGTTATATTATATTTGTTAACGAAAACATTAAAACGCCAATGATATCATTGAACAGTAAAAACTGTTTTTCCTTCATCTTATTAAAGGTGGAAGATTCCAGGATTTTATGCAGCTCATATCCTCAGCCTATGATAAAGACGCTTTCTGTTTAACATCCTTTCATCCAAAGAAATCAAATTCAATTAAAACCAATGACGTGGTAAAAATTTAAAATTCTTCAAAATTTTATTGCTGTAATGTCCGATTCGAAAGGGTTTAAGAATCAAATATTTACCATTAATCACAAAATTCCATTTCCACAACGTCTTATACTCATTTAGATTTTTTGTCCCTTGAGATAAAAGGGTATCATAGCTCTGCATGTGATAAGAATCATGAGATTGGTACGGATCTTAGTATCTCATCCTTTACACATTGTATTGTTCTTCTTCTAAAAACCAACAACCAACTTTTTCATGTCACATCATTCCATCATCCGTGTACCTTACTTTTAAGGTTTAACTAGTATACACAGTTACAGTACGCGTTCGTGATACATTTTACATGTCAGGTAAAAATGCACCGCATTAAGTAAGTTATCATAGGCTGCCACCACTTCACCATTGACACAACAAGTTGACCCCTTTTATCTTGTCAGTTTCTTTAAGGGTATGAGATGAGATGAAAACATACTTTCGAGTAATCACAATCACGTTTTATCTTTCCAGCATCCTTTTATGTTTGTAACATTTGTAGATTATGCTGCTAAGTTAGATCGGAGAGTGGGCATGATGACATGTGTACATGAGTTACAATTCCAAAAGAATTAAGAGCTTTATCAGATAGTGATGCTGATGATAGCTATCCAATAATCATAAGTTACTGATTTCTCATAAAGCCGCTGGTTAAACTACATGGTAAAAACCAAATATGATAGCGACTTGTGACTCGTGGGAAAATACCTGAAATAATTGCGCATATCAACGATTTTTTAAATGTTACAATCGAACTGAAAGGGCTTAGATACAATTTATATGTATACAATATATGAATATAATGTAACATATTATCAATCTTCTGTGTTCTACTCCAGTACCACTGTAATGTACCACTGTTTTTGGGTACACTGTATAACTGAATGGAACGCAATAATATTGTTAAACTATAGCATACATTATTCCCATGCGGCTGATGTTAGCCAAATTACTATTGTAAAAAACAAACTTAGTGCTTCTGGATTTGAAGTAGGTGTCACATTGAGTGGTGTATCTGGTCGTGACATCAACGTCAGAAAAGCATTTGATGCATCATATCCCACCATCTTCACATAAATCCACCATCCATCAACATCATCCGTTTCGAAGTCATGTTTTACTCTTTGTCAACTAGGAATTTATGAGGTACTTTTATTATGGACTTAAAATATAAGTATGATATATACGATACCTGTATTTTTTAAAGGATACACTTTGCTGCACTGAAAAGGTAGTAGCTATAATGACTCAATTTGTACCTTATGAATTACGCTAATTGTATAGAAACCTGAAGCTATTACTAAACGTGCATAAAATATGACATACTGCTGGTTTAGAATACCATGTTTCGCTACCTTATTACGCTAGTCTTGTTTAGTGTCAAGTAGCTACGCAGAAAATCAATGTAGAAAGTTACTGAAATGTGAATCATGCAAAAGAGAATGTTCTTCCTTCGTAAAATACATATTTCATTTATATAGCGGTTTATGTTATGTTAAAATAACAGCGGAGTAATTAGAAAAGCCAGTGCTGCATTGAATCTTATTATTGCTTTGTAAGTAAGCACCAAGTATAAAGAAGCGTCACTCTATTCTACTCATTTTGGAACGGTTGTTGACTAGCAGTCAGTAAGTATCTCCGTCACTAGATGACACCCTGCATACGAAAAAGAAAAAAACGAGAATAATGCAAGGAAACCTTAGAATGAAATACAGGCACGGGACGTTCTTTTATATTTTCTCGCAGCATACAATATCAGAATCTGCAAGAGGTTGTTGTGTATGTTTGTCTACATCGTTGCTGTTGCTAATATGAAATGGTCTGCTGAATAATAATATATTCACTTTTTCGAATATACTCCACGTGGTAAGCCTTAGTCATAATTTCAGAGGATTCAGCGTCCGCAGAAAACCATATAAAAATGTAGGCAGATATGATAACTGTGGAGGGAGGGTAGAGTTTAGGAACAGATAGTTCTGATCGGCTGTAAACTTCCATTAGTTTTCGACCTTCATCAAAATTTTCTTAAAACTGGTGGAATTTCTGTGAACCTAACTGTCATTGTTGATCTATCAGTTTCGCATTTCTTTTCAGTTCTAAATTTCTAATTTATTCTCTAAGCTGTCACTAATATAAGAATCCTTGAGCCCTAACACAACTCACCTATTTCTCACATGATTACTTGAAATGAATAGAATAGCGGAAGAATCTGGAGAGATCTGTCAGTGAGAAATTGTTGCTTACTTGATGATGCTCATAATCATCGTTCTCATCAAATCAACATCATATTACCTGACATGAACACTCTTTTCTGTAAGAACATTCAAGATTTAGACAAGCTTAGTAGGGGAGGCAGGAAATGGGCAAAATGTAATGAAGCATTTTTAATTTGCTCTAAATAAAGAGAGCTATCTTTTCCCATCTCCTTCTCTTATTTCACATGAATGAATCGGGACGGAGGATGGCAAAACACATCATCAGAAAAATGGAGCTAAATGAGCATCACACATCACAGGAGTGCGGTAGTGTTACACCATGGAGTCCCATATAGTATATATACAGAAATCCCGCAAACAAAACGTGAAAGATCGTTTATCTTCTTTCATTCTTACCTTCATACAAGAAATGATACATTTCTGCATCCTCTGCAATATACTGTATATATTTTGCTTTGAAAGTGATGACATGACTGTTGTCCATTTGTAGTTGTTTCACTTCACATTCATACTTTTAGGGGAAAAAACTTGTACACCAACAACACAGTGCACCCTCGCATGCAGCCTTTTGTTGTTCGACAGTAGTCCCAAGGGTGACATGAAAACGAGACCTCCCAGCAGGTCACTCATTTGCCATATGCTAACGAAAATGCTCTAAATTACATATAACTTACAGCCATCACGCCATCACAAGTTTCGAATGAGACACATTACTCTTCCATTCCCACAAAGAATGTAGATGGATATATACTCACCTGAGTAGTCTTGACCTGACAATGAGTTCTTCATTGTGGTCTTCTCATATATAGCTTCATCATCGCCAAAGTTTGCCTTTAACTTGTCTTCCGTAAAGATACAATATAAGGGGAAGGATCCAGCGTCCAGCTCAAAGGTAGAATGGGTTATTTATGGGAATTCCACAAATTCCTTTATCGTTTCTTACACAAAACACGTATTAACAGCTTGTAATAAGGAGCATTAAATGTAGACCAGCAAAAAACGAAGAAAGACTTTTCCAATCAAATTGGAGCACTTCACCTATCATTTCATTCATTCGAGATTGGGATGAGCAAGATGAAAATAAAAATCTTTTTCAGCTTCACACCTACAACTTATAACGTAGGCGAACTTTTCATCATATCATTTCTATCAATTTGAAGGTATCAAATTATTAGTAATAAATCTATTTTTATTCTTGGAAATTATGCATTTATTTAATTACATTTATAAGAAGCGTTTCGAAGTCTATTTATAAAATAAGACAATTGTAAAAATGGCAAAGTAATTGCGTTACATTTACTTGGTATTTTCTCCAAATATTGCAAGTTTTAACCAGATTTCAGGTAAACACTTCGTCTTTTTCCTATTATTCCAGCTGCATAGCTAAAAAGTCAATATATATACATACAAGAAAAAATATTCGAAAATAGGAATGATGTGCATGTATACGTAGAAAGTGTGACGACCAGCTTTTATGAGTAAACCATCTAGACTTTGTTATAATATTTTGAAAGTGACGTACACCAAAAATCCACCGTGTTTTCCGCAATTCGAAGGATGACCTGTTGTAAATTTATAATGAAAGGGGTCAAAAACCTAAAAATGGCTTTTTTCACTCTATGGCTTCTGGAGGTTATTTATTGAACATTCAAAGTCATTGCAATATGAGTATGCTATAGAATCTTTATGTTTACGCTGCGTCGTAACAGGTAATAATGACCCCGTAATGATGTTTGGGTTTTGGGGTTTTATGTAAACGGAATAATAAAGCTGTGAAAGTAAATGTTTATGCACATCTCGTTGTACTTTCAGGAAGAGAGGATCCGTCCACAGAGATAGAATGTTAAGATAAGCTATAAACACTAAAAACAACCTGAAAAGCACTTATGTTTTCGGAAGCGCTTTTCGTCAGAGAATATAATGAAGTATGTCTAAACTTTTAACCAAAGCGTTTTGCAATATATTAGAGCTTAGTTTCGTAGCATCATCTCAATGAAATACTATTTTACGATAGTAAATTTAGTCTAATAGAAAACATGTAATTATTGAATTTGATTTTAAAACTGAAATTCATATACGAACGAAAGGCAAGGCACATATCGAATATGAACTGTAGCGAACGATATGTAATATGACTTCTTCGAATACTCCTTATTGTCATATCCATATAAGTAATTAATTTAATAGTCGGGGACTAGACCAACCGCGTTGCTATATAATGGTATGTTTAACAAGTCCCTTCTACATTGATTTGGTTCAGTGTCTGTGTGTGAGCTGCTCATCTTTTGTAACTTTTTTTCTTCTTTCATTACTCGTCCACATCTTACCAATTCACGCAACAAAAACAACTTACATATCTAACGTACCTTCCCATGAACAAAACGAACCCGGCGAGTGAGATGCCTTTCGGAAAATGGTGAAAAAAAGAAAGGAAAAGGTGGTAACTAGTCGAAATCAAGATATCATTATTACTCACAACACGCCTGCAACGCAAGCATTGTGCCGCCACCGCTATGATTCCATTCAGCTTAGATAGAGATATTATGATTATGACTATTATTGCAAAGATAATGCACTTGATGAGGAATGTACTCTAACACTCTTTTCCAACTCAACGTTTCATCTCCTAGTCATGCCTTCTTCTATGATAATGATAGCTTTTTTTCAATTTTTCATCATCATCATCAACAGCAGCATCATAATCACGATATATTCATAAAATACAAAGCCTGGGAGCTAAAAGTTTTTAAGATAAGCCCATGAAAAGTTTACTCGTTATTTTACCAGCTTCTGGAACCAGTAGAGAAGGAGAAGCGCACATCTACCCCTCTACAACTTTCCTCTCTCTATGATGAATTCATTTTCTGTCGAATACCCTCACATCGTCTCCTTCTTTTGGTACCTACAGAGTGAGAGAGAGAGAGTCATATAATGACGATAATAATACTGCCAGCGCTTCCACTGCTTACCACACACACAGATTCATATTTGTTTCGATTCCATCCATTAAGAACACATTTAACATCAAAATTTGAAGAAGAAAAGAAAAATAAAGGTATCAACACAACACTATCAGGAAGGTAGAGTTTATAAACACCATAATCAACATATATATATATATATATGATATATGCGGTGGATATACAGAAGCGGTATTTTTCTTTGCTCTTCCATCGCCTCTCTTTTGATATGCAGGAGAATAATAAGAAAAGACTGTTAACAAGTTTGCAAGAGGTAAACTACAAACGATCGGCTCCTTTTATCATCATTCCTTGCTTCTTAACGTTCAACAAAAGTGTGAAAAGATACTTTTCCTCTTATATAGCAGTAATAATAGAAAACCGACAGGGCGAAGTGTAGAGGCACGTTGTTCCTCACATGTATTATTACACTGTGAGTCCACTGTAATGAAATATAATGGCGAAAATATGTTTTTCAAAGTTGCCTATAACACATAAGTATATAAATATGAATTTAGTGTCAAGTTATGTACCAAGCTTGATTCTTCTTTTGAGAGGATTTATGAGCATCTCTCCATCAAGCATCATATTTGGTGTGAGGCTCTACTCAAAGACTCTTTGTTTACACTCAATAACTACAGGATTTGTGTTCTGTTCAAGATGTTTGATGATATGAAAATATAATATATGTATTTCCTTTTGAGAGAGAGAGCTTATCCATTTCGTGGTAGAAATATTTACAAACTAATAATACTTATTGAATGAGTTTCAGTGTTGTTCTTATTTTTTTGGTAAAAATATGCCACAATTGCCCTTCAGTCTTCTTCCTATAAAGGGAAAATCCGCAGGTACATTTTTTTGATGTATCAGAAGGCGAAGGGGATTTCTGAGGTGTGCTAGAAGCTCAGGCTCAGGAATCCCCACGGAATTTTTAAATCTGGAGAACGTTTTAGAAAGCACTTAGAATTTGTTCAATGAGTGAAAAACATTTTTTGTCATCTGTAAAATATCTTAGAACGTCTTATAGTTTGCTTGTTTTAATGGATTTTCTATTAAAAAAATAATGCATATTGAAAATGTTAAATCAAAATTCATAAGCAAAAAGGATGACCAAGTTCCCGAACACAATAATTTTAACATCTTCAGTTGTCCTTCTTAAATTCCAACGGTACCATATGCACTTACCTTAAGTAACATACAAATTGTGTTATGAATTTGTGCAAGATGAGTGTGTATATATTACACTACAACCATAATATTTTCTGGGATTATGAAGATTTTACAGAAGAAATAAACATAGTAAAAGCTTTAAGCATTATTATATCCACTCAAACCTCCTTGTTTGCTTCAAAAGAGGAAAAAACGTAGGTATTTTCGTTAATAATTTTCCAACTTAAAGACTAAAAACAGAGTAACCCATAATAAATTTTCAATAAACCCTGCAATTAAGTTTTACACAATGGATTAGGTTAAAACCTTTAAAAAAGCCCCTCAGGAATGTATATATCTGTGATGCTACACTTAACGTCGTCTATTATACTACACATATGCATGCGTAAGCATTATACCATATATACATTTAAACGTTTGGATGAAAGTTCACAAGGTTTTGTACAATATTGCTTATTACTTAAACTGCTAACGAAGACTCACGGACACTGCCATTAAAACCACTCGTTTAGCCAGAAGCTACATAAAAAGAGCAACAGAATATTAGTAAAAGCATATAAGAATATAAAAAAGTCCTCCTTCTCTCCTATATAACAGAATATACATCGTGGTGGTAGGTAGGTGTATATAATGTATGCATATGTGGACTGAATGTGAAAACTTTAACTTAAATTGAAGTGAGTAAAATGAGTTAAATAGATGTAAAAAGGGCACGGAATTTAGTTTGGAGAAAACATTTTTTTGAAAGGTATAATATACAAATCCATCCTAAAACACATATATATGCCCACATACATACTTCTTAGATGTTGCTATATATTTACAATTTATGTTTTACCTGAGCACATGAACATAAATGATACTCAAAAGTTGTGCATAATCCTTAAACCTTATTACTAGGGCCCGGATAAATATGCTGTATAAAATGGCAAAATATGCATGCTGGTATGCTCTTAAAATGACCAAAATATGCTGTTAAATATGCTGTAAAAAATGGGTTTTTATG
>JAANSM010000350.1:0-31140 GCA_036850725.1 Orchesella villosa | reverse complement strand
AAGCATGTACTGTACTGTAAGAAAGGAATAGCAGAAAACGTCAAGCAAATGCACGAGAAACCAAAAAGCCGCCTTTGTATGTAAACAATGACAAATACAGAGCATGAGGATTCATGCGTAGATTTGGGGCTTTGAGCAAATCCAGTTGCTCTACTTCTTGGTTTTCCATGCAATTTCTTATGATGAATTTATCAAAGGATGATGAACCAATAATCAATGAAGAAAAGTCTTTGTCTACCTTCCATATAAATACCTTATCACGTATTGTCTGTACTCTGTACAATTAATTAATTGGTTCTGTATAAATACTAGATTGCAATTTTTGTATATTTACAGAAAGTGACATTGACCATAGACCATCAACTTATCAACTTAACGTAACGTTTCTTCTGGTTCTTCTGACTTTTGGCAGTAGTTGACGTTGATTGAGCGATGCGTTGTTTTCAAACATGCATGCCCATCATGATTTTGTTATCTAGATGGTACCTAAGTAAATCGAACATCTAAAACTGGATAAGGGACAAGTCACAAGTACTCACCACTCACTGTTGACTGAATAGACGAGTAAACAAAAATTCGAGACTACAACCGAGTTAACTAATTCCGGGTTTGTCGATCGATACTATCAACTATTGTTTTTTAGGGCAGACTATAACTAGGCATCTTCAATTGTGGAAACAAATTAAACTTTTTTTGGCTTCAATCGGAACTTCCGGTTGAAGTTAAATTTACTTCCGGTCCGGAAGTAAATTCCGTGCAGAAACATGCTGCATTAAATCAATATGGGAAAATTTCGTGACTAGAGAAAGCCGTGTGAAATCTATTTTTGATCCATTCATATTGAATTGGTGATTTGGAGGTAGGTTTTCAAGATTCTTCGTTTACTTTTTTTCAACTTTAAGGATAAGGTTAATGTTAGAACACAAGTGTTTTCAATTTGCATATGGCAATGCCAGAAAGGATACTTTATGCATGCACTTTCTGTTAAAAAATTAGCATACTATTTCATACTTAGCATATCATTAGTAGTCTCTCAAAGTTAGCATTTTTTTAAATAAGGGTAAGAGTGCAGCAACATTCGTAAGACTCGTAGTATTCTTAGGTTTTCAGTAATACTATTATGACTATGAAACATGACAATTCGCAGACATACATATATGTGCCATCATCGTAAGTTTATTTACGTACTTTGTAAAGTCTCACGAAGTGAACACTTTTTGTAATATAATACAGACCACTGAATGAGACTTTTATTTGGACGTACGCGTACCTGAGGAAAACACCATCATCAGCCCTGCAGCTCGATTTGTCAGGTCAGGACTAAACAACATAAAACAACAATTTCAGTCCCCGATTCATGCATACTGCATGAAGGAAACTTTCCTTCTGCAGCATAAATCTATCATTACATTACGGAAAGGAAATATATTATAAGAATAGTTTTTCTATGTTTTTGTAAAAAGAACAGAAAATATTTCACCTTGGCCCAACAACAACGTACACAATAGTAATGCAAGGCTTGACTGGCACTTGATTACTCACACCCGTCATCGTCCTCTGTAACTCCCTTTCTATTCTTGTGTATCACATCGCATAAGTAACATTTCCTAAAGAAAGGGAATCGACTTGAAGTAATATTGCAAATTAGGAGAATGTTAGTGCTTTCACTCAATTCACATGCTATTTCATTTCCATTTCCAAAATGAGAAGGAAATGGCAATATTCATAGCAGCGTTATTATTACTGAAGTGAAGTGATGTCAAGAAGAAAGACAAGGTGTCCAAGAAGTTTACTAACTTTTTTGCAATGCCAACTTTGCTGTATCTATGTACTTTAGCCAAGCTTATATTTTTTTGTTCATGGACACTCAAGAGGTTACACTTACAATGCGACTGGCTGGTACACTTTTTTTTGTGGACTAGCTTCACCTTTAGGGAGTTTTGCATGCTTCTTGTCCGACAGCACCATTATAATTCTTGCGTGCAAGCGTTGCTTTCTCTCCTTCGATTGTAAATGTTCCACTGCCATGTTGTGCCACCCAGATCTTGTACTTGTTCTTAGCCCAAGAACGTGTGCTCGATAAGAATATTACGGAATGGAAGGTTCTCTCAGGTAAACACTTGAGAGTACATATTATATACTTAGTTTTACTACCAGTAGAAGTTGTTAGGATAAAAGGTAAAGAAAGTATATAGTGGGGGTGATAGAAAACACGGTTGTTTTGCCACTATAAGTTGCTGGAGTTGTGGTACACACGGCGTTCTTGGTCTCCCATACCATACACCATGTTATTTTCCAACTTTTCCTTGTAATTCTCCTTTTTCACTCATCCAACTAGTCGAAGAAAAGTGTCCATGCATTCTCTTCCTCCGGCACAGTTCACCTTGTCCACTTACGTAGTGAGCAGTGAGCACATTTTGCCGCATGCTATTATCATTCTCCTAATTGTAGGAATTTGTTGGCGATAGTTTCCCTACTTTCTTCCTTTATTAATGGTGCCTGTGAAAATATCATCAGGAGAAAAGTCATTCAGTTACCGAGCTTCTCTCTGCTGCCGTTGCCACCACCAAACGAAAACTAATTATATTGCTAATATTGGAACTTAGCTTCGTTTAGTTTTACTTAATAATTCTTCGTGTGATGTAAAAAGTCAGAGAAAGAACCCGCTGGTCTCGGGTTCGATGAGGATTAGTTGAGATCGACAGTATGTATTTTCCAAATACGAATATTACTATCAACCCTAATAAATTCAATAAACGTATCTAAAAATCAACTGTATATATGTATAGAGTACACACCGCTTCTATATACTAACTAATTGAAGCTGAGCAAATACAGATAAATCCAGTTCTATTTTGTCACTGGAGCTTTGAACTTCTGTGCAGGATCGCAGACCAGTGAAAATACAAAAGTGAAAATCGTTACCTTTTCGCCGAATTGGACTTGAAAACCTGGTATGAAAAACTGGGGATTTATTTATTCTTATAGTAGTAGTAGTATTATATTTTATGGGATAACTCTAACTGCAAGTGAGTACCTGAAATAAGTTAGAGAGATAATTTCTTTGGAAAAAATTAACAGAAGCGGGTCTCTATTAAAGAACTGTGTGAAGTGAGGTCTTTAACCATAGTTAAATCATCAACTTCCTTAAATACATAATTATTGATGAACGCATTACTATCAATTAGTATTAGAGATAAATCATGCCGAGCACCTTTAATGGGCTTACTAGAGGATTCACGAGCTTCCGCAAATCACATACACCCAAAAAGCAGTCGTCGAAGCAAGGTTTGTTAATTATTCATGTATTTAATGCACGTAGCTTTAATTTTTAACACGAAGGCATACTTTAAATGCTTACTACAGTCAGTACTACGACCGAGAGGTTTCCACTACTAGTTTCGAGTCTGGTCTAGACAAAGGGTTTTAATAATTAATGGCGTTGGCTTACGAAACTTTCTCCTTCTTTCATTTCTTATGTAGTTTTGTACGTGTGCATACTTATGTCATTCATTATAGTCTATACCACCAATACCCATCTAATAATTGTAATTTCGAACGTCATAATGAGAACTAATTTCTCACTTTGATCCCATATTGGGCACGCCAAGCAGGTAATCTGATATTCTATTCATCGAAACCGTGCCTAAGACATTCTGTCATGTAGCTCTGTCAGTCTAACAATAACTTACCATGAGCTAAACAAATTGGAAAAGGAAAGCTATAAAATCCTCTGAAATTTTTTACATTGCCACACAATCCAACATCACATCCAATTATAATCGATTGCTAGTGAACATGAAAAGCTGTCACAATTTCACTCACGTTCCAATTGTCTTTACCAAAAGCACCAACGAAAAAGCTTGTAGATATTACTATTACTATTCATCTTATAGTATATTGTTTGTACCAATTAGGAAAGTGATGGGAAGAGAACGCACGAGCAGTTGGTGGTATACTACTGTATAACAGTCTGCTACATCGATAAGAAAGGCAAAACAATTTAGTCTAATGGAAAAATGCAAATTATGATGAATTTCTTATGAGTTTATAGTATTTTTTATCGCAGTTGTAATTTTCCGACCACTTTCTCCTTACTAATTTATTCCATTCCTGTGGAGTTCTCAAACGAGAAGTTGTACATACGTTATATATTGATTTCCCTCCTCCCCCTACAAGAAAAGGGTTGACATAAAATAAATTACTATACGAACACGAATGAAATTACAAAATCTGATCATGTCTTCTGTCTACTCTCATACACGCTTTTTTGTACCTGAATTTTAAAAGAGATATACTCGTCGTTTTTAAGCTATATCTTAACCTGATGCATTAATTCAAGAATGTTAAATATTTCGCGTGACATAAAATATGCTACAAGTTTATCCCATTTCCTGTCTACTTCAGAGACGAGTTCTAAAGCGAAGGATGATAAGTGCACGAATGACAATCCAGAAGAGCCTAGTGAAATCGACAGTACGACATCCGCAAGCAGGAAACGAAGTCCGAATACCCGAATTTCAATAGTGAGTTCCGGAAGTAGTAAAAGTAAGCGTCATTTAGGCTCCCCTTCAAGCAACACCACGTCGTCACAAGAAGAAAATGTAACGGTGGTGGAAGGTGAAGGGTCTAGTGGTGGTAAATCTCATGGAGAACCTAACAATATGGAGACTGATGCATGTGCCACAGAGACGGGATTGGTGTCCACCATCTCTTCCGCCTCCTCCAACTCATCCTCAGGCTACTCTAGTGGTCGGAGCAATAAGCAACATGCAAACCGTGGTAATAGTAAAAGTGCCGATGGTTGCGGTTGCACTAGCAATGGCAAAGAAAATCGAGTACCTTCATCCTTTACTTCCAAAGCTGGTGTTGCAAACTGTGGCTCATCGTCACCAGTTCCAATCATTAAGAATCGTCCTCAACGATCCTTCATCGGGTATGTGAGCCACTATGAGCAATTCCTGAGATATACGGAGACTGACCCAAAGTATAGGAGCGAGAAAAGCCAAGGGAAAATTCTTGGGTTGTACAAATTTTGTGGAGAAATCGGCTCAGGGAATTTTAGCAAGGTAAAAAATTGTTTTTCAATGCACATACGAAATCCTATTTGTTATTTCTTAAGTGGTTGTATCTGGCGTTGGCAATCTTTCAATAACATATGCAAATAGTATATAAAATCATGTTTTTCCGCAGGTGAAACTTGGAATACATCAGTTAACTAAAGGTTTGTGAGAGGAAACTCAATAATGATAATTATGATAATGATACACTACACTGCTTGTATTTTCGCTTATATATACCACTGACGCATGACGCAGTTAGTTACAACAAGGAAAGTAGTAAGCTAAAAAACTTTTTGAAAAGCTATTGTACTGTGTTGCAAAATTAAGAGCTTGGTTTTAGGACTTTACCTTGGAGTTTAGTGTACAATAATAATTGTTTACTAGTGCTTTGGGCACGCCATCACCTCTGCTTAGAGCTGTTATCCAAAACAGTTCCTTACAACAATATCACATATAGTTTTTATATTTGTTTGTAAGCAACTGTTTGGACTTTAAATCGTATCGTTTGCTGTTTGCTTTTTCCTTACACCTTTTTACTACATTTTGCATTTCTGAAATTCGCATGAATGATGGATTGAAATCTTAATAATGTAGTATCAACAATAATCTCTTTTACCCACTCTTCAATGATACATTTTCACCTTTCTACATAAAACGGTACGTCACGAGAAAATTTCAGGTAGTAGTAATTCGCGTTGTTATCTCATAAAGTACTAGTTTGTAGTCTTCCATTGTATACACAGGTGTACATGCACATATATGTACTATGTGTTTATATTATCGATAATACACTGACGTACATTACTTCAGGTAAGTAAGCGTTAAAAAGCCCATAAATTCAACCAAACTGGGTCAAAAACTAAAATTCACTACTTCATGTGAAAGTTGAATGTGAAAAGAGGACGAACACACAAAGAAAAGGTGGTAGTAAACACATGTGTGAAGGGTTCGAAGTACTTCCTCCCTTCAACTTTTCAAGGAAAGGTTACACATTTATTGCAACTTTCTTCAAAACATTAACACTATTCTCACGGGAAAGCAGTTATAATGTTACACGTCATATTTTATTCATCAAATTGAGAAGAGAAAGCACCTTGCCATTTCGGTATCATACATCTACTCAGTTACATTCACATATTGATATATAGGCATTTTCTGCAATTATTTTCTTTCATTATATCTCGTATCATATCACAAACCTGATGTCACCTCGGCTTTGAAGATTTTTTATGTGCATTAATATACCCACACATTTTTATCTTCAAGTTTTTCAATGCCACCTTAACTGTGGTTGATGGTAAAATAACAATACCCAACGCAAATGCAATCGTCCGTCAGCCTTCTTCCGATGGCATCTAAACACGAAGCTATTACTTATGTATTAACAGTTTTTAAAACGATAGCTATCAATCCATCATATTCAAGAATAGTGCATTACAATTACCACCTTCATTACATTATATAAGATTTCTTTTAAACAAAGCAATTTGTATGTCTACAAACTACTTACGTACTATAGTTTATGCACACTTGTTTTTGAAAAGTCTTCTTGGACACGTGTAATGGTAGTTGAAAAGGTATGAATAGCAATTAGTGGTAAATTAACAGCTCGTATTTTATTTAATCACTCATGTCATGTCCTTCCAACCTAAATTTCGACGCGTTTTTCTTTGCACGAAATGGAGTACAAGACATGAAAACAATCAAACCGTCATGTCAGCATGAGATAGACGCGTGTGTGTGTTGCTTTTATGTGTTACAAGAAAATGAAATCGAATTATGTAGCTCGATAACAAGAACATTAATTTAATTTTTTCCTGGTAGGACAGCCTTTTCTGAACCTATGTTCATTTTCCTTTTCTCTGTGCTGTATATCACATAATACCCGTTACTCATTCTAGTTCTTCGTGTTCAAAGGTGGCAAACCGCTTCTAATCAATAGTAAGTAGGTCCCGGTCCCAGTTCTATAGTAGTCAATGGAAGTAACTACCTAAAGACATATTAGATATGACAAACCATATATTATGCATTGGATTGGAAGGTTGGAACTAAAGTAATTGAGATACTTGTAGTCGCCGTTCGACTATTGAGTGGTCACCGGTTCGGTAAAAAAACCTGAATGATGTAATATAGGACAGGTCGCACAAGAATAAAGTGGTACGGATTCTATTGCAGTGACTGTGTAATAATGCATAACAACTTGGAAATCACATTGAATGTCCGTATCGCATAACGTGTGACACTCTATCATATTGCTCTCTATACACTATATCATTTGTTGACATAAGAAATGTATTAATATATATATTATTCGTCACAATATGCAATATACCGAATCTATGAAGATACTTATTTTGCCATCTATATCAGAATACGAGGTTTATTTGCCCCTAAAAATTTATGACGTTGATATGATTATCCAAGTAGGCAATATTTATTCAATATTGAATATAGCACTGTAAAGGTAAAGGTAATAGAAGATATACAGTCACAAGTACATTCACTGAATGATACATGCTATTTTGTTTTCTAAATATTAAATATAATAGGTAGTAATAATATTTGCATATACACTTCTGGAACTTTCCCTTTATTTTTATTCATTCCTATTTCCAGGCATGAGTATTTAGGTATTACAGCACTATAATATAAGGCATACTATAAGGCTGTATAAAATTATCGCTGTAAGTGAGACTTAAACGGGGTAGCCCACATGCCACCCCGTGGAAGTCTCATTTACCATGAATGCTATTGACAAAAAACAGTATTTTCAATGAATCAGCTTTCATGCATTGTATATTTGCAAGGTGCTTCTGCCAATAAAAACGAATTTATTATACCTACGCAATACCCAAGTTTGGTGACAGGCAGTAAAACCGTATATAGTGTGTACATATGGAGGTCTTTATTTATTTTGGTTTGCAACAGCAAATTTATACAACCATATTTTACGATGACTAGCTAGTAGATAGTTTGGATTATCTAGAGTTATATTGGTTCTCTTATCCGTTCACTTTATGCCTGAAATAAACATATTAGCTCTTACATGACCCGGCTGGTCGGCTGTATTAGCGTATAAAAAGGAATGATGCGCCAGAAACTTCCAGCAGTTCATTGGAGTGCTTTGACACTATTCCTACATATGATGCCTAAGTATTTACACCGCCTACACCTGAACTACTCACTGCACACGGTAAAAGCAAACGTGCAAGTAGTTACTTAAAAATAACATTGAAGCTTGAAGCCTTGCAGAAGTACTAAAACAGTTGAAGTACCCTAAAAAAGTGCAATGAAAGGAACAATAAAAAATAATCATCTAAATTGACCACTTGAGATGCATAAAAATTAAGTTTTTTTTAGCAAAAAGAAAAATTGATTATGTAATCAAAAGTCATTGTATTGTTGATGAAAAAGACGGCAGGAACTTAACGAGAATGAATGGCCCATTAATCACGTCGATAAACCGTGCTAACACACGGTAATCCAGTGATTTATGTATGACCATACTCAACAAAACAGATAAAGAAAAAACCTACCACATACTAACATGACAGCGTAAATATTTATGTAGGTAGAGCACCAAGCTAAGGAATGTAAGGAAATTGCATTACTATTTGTTTGCTGCAAATTCTGACAGAGGTTATTTTGGCATAGGAGAATTGTTGAGTTATCTCAACGGAAGTCAGAAAGGTTGAGTGACTGCTCGACTTTCAGTAGATCGGAATGTACGTATTTACTATTCTAGTCCACCGCAAAAACTTTTAGAAGGGCGAGAGATTGGTTGAAAGGGTTAATTAGCAAATATGAATAGGTAACACTCAAGCGTTTTTTAAACAATGGGTCAACAAGACATGCAATAGTTGAATAAAAGGTTTTTGCATGAAATAGTAAAAAATCATCTTTCCTGAAATTGTTATTTTTAAAGATTCTAAGCTACCTACCTTTTTTACCTTCTCATTGACATCATCAACTAGGTATTAAAATACACTTATGTACATATCCTGAAAACTAACAATAGCCTTCGATGAGTTTTAACCCAACCTACAGTTTATAGTATGATATTATGTATTTGCGTAAAATCCTTGCTATACTCATGACTGAACACTTTTTTTTGCTGTGTGTAGAGCTTGTAATCCAATCTTAGGGTGAAATCAAAGTGAAATAGATTGTAACTAGCAAGGTTTTCATGGGTTCTTCGCGTGAGTAATATAATATACGTACATGGATTTGTACACTGTTGGCCTCCTTATTCGAAACAAAATACCTGAAAACATGTAATAACAAGAATGTTGCTAATCTATAAAGATTTTCGACCTCTACATGACTCTCAAATCTTTTTACCACTTTGGGCTAAATATCTTAGAGTCTAACTAAAGGCGGCTAACTCACAATATGGTTGTGATTACTGTAACTAGCCGAAGTCAAAATAAGATGTATGTATTTTCAATATGAAAAATGATTTGGACGTGGACATGCCCTAGGATAGGATGCTGAAGGCTCATATGTCGTTTCCGATCGAAGTGGATTACTTATTATTACGTGCTGTTTGGTTGTGTTGCTCGCATTTGTTCGTAACCGTAGAATTCCAATCATGAACGAACGTTTTCTCGACTATACTGCTAGCTTTTTAGCTTACCAAATTATTCTAGTTGGGGCTAATCGATAAATATTTACATGGCGAAGCCAAAAGCTTCTCTTCTCAGGATGGAATTTTTTTTCCTCTCAATCTTATTGCTATATTTTATTGTATTATCATGACCTGTGACACATTCTTTTAATGAAGCAATAAACCCACTTTCTCCATCGTCATATCCTTGCATTCTTCCAGTCTAGCTGAGCGTTTTTGTATTACAACTTAATTTACACGAATAATTTCATGATAGAGTCGTCAAATCTAGACTAACGAGAGTTTTTATCCAATTTTTTTGTAATTTTGAATTCAGATGATTAGTTTCGCAAATTAATTCTGAGAAATATTTAATAACGGAAGAAGAAAGTTAGAAAGTTTACACACATAGACGTAAGCTTCTATATAAAGCTCATCTGCACAGTCTGCATATAAGTAAAAGGTTGGAATTCCAAATGATTACACATATTTATACACTAATGTCGACTTGCACTATTTGCAGTAATGATTTTTGAAATCTATGACGTCACTAATGTAATACAATGCCCACCCCCATTGATTATCCGTACATGCAATATTATAACAGTGGTCAGTGTTTGGTAGTTGAAATGCTACTGTTTTTTGCGGTTTCAAGAACAAACATTGTTGCTTAAAATACTATTTTTTCAGTACAAGAAGGCGTTGTAAACTTCAATGATACTAATTAACCGGATCTGAATGTAAATAAATCCTTCGCATACACCTTAAACTATACCACTGAAAGGCTAGAATGAAACTCTTTTATTTACAATAATAGTCGTTGCAATCTGCTGTTTCGAGTTTCCTGTTTTCATCACGCGTAATGACGATTAAACATTAAAATACCTTTTTTTTCTTTTAAAAGATATGGTGGTTGGAAATGTCGAAAGATTAAAGCTTTAAAGTATGAAATTTCACCTTTTAAGTGCTCAGGAATTCATGATTACGTAAATATCATAACATAAGGGTACTATATGCCTCCCACAATCCTACCACGTGGTGTATAGCATCACATGCAATTTTCTCATTAATATACGCATATACTTTTCTCGGTAAATCTAACAAGCTTTTATAGACGTCATAGAGAGTTGAACAGTGCCTGCGGTAGGGTTTCTGCATTCTTTAGTATTAAAATGTCCTTATGTTCATGTATACCTGTTATTATACTCTGTCTTTACACCTCATATGTATTTAGGGTAATTGCTACTTTTAATTCCTGATCTTGGTCAACAAAAATTTAGAAAAAAAACTGGAATGTGACAGCGAACGTAAAATGTGGTTTTTTAGGTTTCATTATGCATGTACCTAAACAATCAAGCATACTACACTGGTTGGGAAGTGCCAAGTTAATATGTCGTCACAGTCATTACGTAACGAGTACTTCTACATGTACTGAAGTATATCAGTGTAAATTCTCCAAGTACTTTCACATTTCCGACTGAAAGAGAAATTTCTAGGCATACAACAAAACAATTAAGCACTCATTCAGGCAAATCAGAATCAGATTAAATTTTTTTTAGGTTGATCATTATATTATATGGACACTGTTTTAACCATAATCAACAATTGCAGTACATTTATTTCAGCACAGTAAACGTCAGATAAAATATTTTCAAACAGAAACATTTTCAGTTTATGCTTCTTTCTTGCATTTCTGCTTATGATGGTATTAAGATTCGATTAAATTTAGATAACACAAACTTGAGGGTAAGATCAATATTTCTTAGTTATATATGTACTTCGTAAATGAATTAAACTACTATGCACTTCATGTGGAATCGCTAAATATAGATTACCAGCCTGTAGGGTCTTTCGCCGTATTATTTATTTAAAATCAGACTTACGAACGTCATTGTAACCAAAATACATTTTTATTCGATTTTTATAGCTTGGTTAAAGTGCTTCTCACGATGCCCCGCACATGCATTTCTCTGTTATGCTCGCTCGTTCAACCTTCACACTAATTGTAGAAATGAACTTTAAATAATGAGGAAACTGTTAACATAAAATGCATCTTCTATCATCTGTGGTTTAGAACGAGTTGCGATTAAAATTATTGAAAAGTCACGTGTCCAAGAGAAGATGGAAAGAATGCTTAGCCGTGAGGTGAGATCAATGGAAGTGCTGCAACATACGAACCTGATTAGACTTTATGAGGTAATGGAGACGGGTACGAAAATCTATCTCATTTCTGAGTGGGCCCCTGCTGGAGACTTGTATTCGAAAGTAACACTCCGAGGAAAGCTTCCAGAATACGATGCAAAACCAATTTTTAGTCAAATTTTGTCCGCGTTTTTATACATGGTGAGTTGTAACTAAGTATTAGTACTAAATTGTAGTCATACTTATATTCAATATTTCCATACCCTTTATTAAGTTAAATTACTGACTTCAACCTTTTCTCCCTTACAGCATGGGAATGGGATAATTCACCGGGACCTGAAAGCAGAAAATGTGTTCTTTTCAACTGGAACTGTATGCAAGGTAAAAGTGCTAGACGATATAATTACACACATTATAAATACATAAAATATTCTAGCACAAAATGTAATATACTCGTAAACTTGTACACTTATGTAAACTGAGTACTTAAATGCATAATTTGATGTAATAAGTATGTTGTGTAAGTCAAAAGTGTTGTTAGTAAAACATTCTTTTATCATAGGTTGGAGACTTTGGGTTTTCAACTACCGGTTATAAGGGACAGTTGCTCACGACATTTTGTGGCTCCCCACCTTACGCTGCCCCTGAATTGTATCGCGACGAAGCGTACGAAGGTGGTCCAGTGGATGTATGGGCAATGGGTGTAATGCTTTATTTTATGACAGAGGGACGCTTACCATTTATTGGCACTTCCATACCAAATTTGAAGCGTAATATATTGAATGGTATGAAAAATTAAATGAAAAGTATTCATCTTTTTTTTTGTAATCTAATGCATGCATAATTTTTCATATTATTGTAATTTTTGTGATGGAAATTCTAGGAGAGTACATGATGTCCGGAAACCTCAGTGAAGAGCTTATGGATTTGATACAGAAAATTTTGCAGCAACGACCTTCAAGAAGACTGACTATTTCAGAAATGATGGTTCATCCTTGGCTAACGCCACCAGAATCGAACTATGGAAGTCAAGTGATTGATTCTCCAACCAAGAGATCCAACACCAGCATTTGCGATTCTGTCAATGATTCAGATGATTGTTGTAGTCGTGTGAGCACAAGACAAACACACTGTTCTATAGTTCGACGAGATACAAATGGCAAACTATTTCCTACCACTGTGAACAGGGCAATTTGTCGTTCGATTCCTACTAAAGAGCAAATTCTTTACAAGTTAGTTTCACCGAAGGAGATTCAAGCATACGAGATTCTATTGGATATTGGGATACCTGATACAATGATTGAAGCCCATCGCTCGCGTGGCGTGAGAAGCTACGTAATAGGAATTTACAGGATGATACTTCACAAACTTGAAAAAGGAGATGAGATTGATTTCGCAAAATTTGGCATGTCTGCGAATATGACAAGTTCGATCACAAACTTTAACACAGGATACAATGAGATTAATAGCCCTCCCCCCTCAAATCCTCCACCACCTCCAAAAAAGGAAAACAGTGGAAAGAAAGCACCTCTCAAACTTAATTCTAACCATTCTCCTATAAAAATGAAAAGTTTGTCGAATAAAGTTGACACAGAAAGTGTTGCAGGTGGTGATGATAACATTGAGAAATGTGAGGCTGAAATTGTCAGTGATGCTGTGAACGAGGAAGATGAAACAGTTGTTCTGGTGGATACAGAATTTGTAAACTCAAAAATCTCTAAAAATAGCGAGGCGCAACGAATAGAAACAGCAACTATTGTGGAGAACTGTCACGCTGTACCTTCAACAACTTGCGCTATTTTGTAAAAACATTCGAATTGCGATAATATGTTAGAGCTACTTACATAATACAGATACAGAAGCAACGCTACAAAACTTGTTAAAGTGAGATACATATCGAGTAATAAGTATGTGATTTGAAATAATGTAATATTTGGGATAGCATTTGATTTTTCAAAGTTTATATATAGCTATTTCTTTATGCCCATCCTCCCTTCGATGAAGTGTTATAATTCTGACTTATAACTGTTCCCTTTCCCAGTTTAATTCCTGTATTCAAATTTCATTTCCTTCAATTTTACTATAAAACATTTATTTGAATGTAGACCAGACAATACACTATTTAAGTTATCTTCTACTTCAGAATTTTCCTTTTCTTTAAAATATGAAAATGATGATCACCGTACCGAGTACCTTCATGCAAACTGCATACGAAACGAACGAATGTACCATTGTAAATTGTACTGCAACCTACAACTTAGTGTAAGTGTAAGCACGTTAATTAATTATAAATGTGTAAGTATGATCTAATCAAAGCATCACTACTGAACTGCGAGTACTGACTAACTGATTGTGAAATGAGTAAATTATGTAGAAATTACTACTACATCGTACAATATATATTTACCGATTCCTACAGCCATCGACTTCGACTTATCTTTATCAATGAATTTTTGGTTAAAATTATAAGGTACGATAAAATAATGATTATAACATCCTTCCAACATCTTTAACATTGTTTAACCGAGTTAATTAATAAACTAATGCAGCGTCATATCGAAATCGAAACTGATTTTTGGCACAAGGTACAATATTTTAATTACTTCTACCAGCATGTAAAAGGTGTGCATGTGGAGGAAATTTTCATATTTGATGTCATATTGCTCAACATAGTGTGAAATTTTACTTTCTGGAAATGAGAAATGCAGAAATATAGGTTTTCTGGAAGTATAACCTCATCCTAAGCAGTAATGAACACAACGTAAATAATATACGCTTTCATATTCATACGTTATATAAATATAAAACAGTGAGCACAGGCAAATCACAATTGAAGTTTTTGTGCTTCTGACTCATATACTTCATTGATATAAGGATTTAGACTAAAAAAAATGACACCTCGCGGAGCCTGACGAAACGTGTACAGTAGCTACGCTTTCTCAATGTTGCACAAAGAAAGTAACGGTTCCAATACATCGGTGCTTTCTCCAGAACTTGACGTAAGATTGCAGTTTCATCAACTTTCTCTGAAATGCAGTACTCTGTCTGTACTACACCGTAACAATAAATTGGAATTTTTGAAAGACTTTTTCACATCTGTAATTTTTAGTATCATGAGATATAGTTGACAGTGTAGTGGTCTTATGTTGTGAAGGAATTCCAAAGAAACTGTCAAACCATTCCATCTAATGTATATTGCCTTACATTCCTTTCCAATTAATTTGTATTTATCAAAGAAATGTGTGCCGATGTTTTGTCAGCTTGAGCAAACATTGAAAGACTTTCTGTCAACAAATATCTGTTTTTCTTCGAACTTACAATCATCTTAAGATACATCTTAATAATACACAAGTCTTCATGAGATGAAAATAATGGAATCAAGTACATACCGGAGATTACAAAAGAAAGTAAAGTAGAGATCCTTTGATCCCATTATCTACTTCAACATTTTGACCGATCAATAAAATCGGCAGGTATACACTAATCGTAATTGAGGTCGCTTTACGAGAGAATAACTTCAGTGACTGACTAGCATATATTGTCAGTTGTTTTTGAGTTGTTATCCAAATCCCAACTCATTCTTATTGTAGTCGACATAGACATGACAAAACATAATGAAAAAAATAGCTCTTCAATGAGCCGTCAGACTTATGTCAAAATTAAAAATTTCTTAATGTTACCTTTTTGGCGTTGGTAAAAAAGAATTTTTAGCATAATTGTAGTATGAAGTCAAATAAAAATATTACACGGACGAAGTTTACTTTGGTCCATGAACATCTTAGTCAAATTCAAATTTCTAACGAACTAAACCTAAGCGAAAGTGATCTGAAATTTAAATTCAAGTAAGTCATACCATGTCATACAAATTAGATTAGACGATACACACATCTAACTATATATCTATGTATAATGCAAGCCCTCCATAATGAAAATATAGTATTTATACAGCACAAAGTTCATAGCTTGCCAGTTATTATGAGTTATCTGTCTATTATTTAGAACTTAATCTAAGTAAATTTCGCTTTCGCTCACGAACAAAACAACCTATCGTAAGTACTCGAGCCAGAATACAATTGACAATGGATCTTTGAAGATACCAAATGTGTTTTGATCTACGTCACCCAGTATATATTATCCTTTTTTAAGAAAATATTTATTTACTAGATCTCTGACTGGTGTATTTTCCTGTAGGTGTAAATGTAATAATTGAACTGCAACATAATTAATAAATATAAATATTATTATGAGTAAGTGTAAGCTATAGCTAGAGGTAAACACCCCGTGTAATCTAAATAAACAGTACAACAACAATATTTTGTATAAATTTTAAGGTAAAGAAAGTAGTATGTTTTCTGCTGTGTAATGCTGTCGCCACTGTAATTACGCATGTAAAATCAAACATTGATTTCTGGTGTAGGTAAGTATTCGAAGGCTAAGTTAAATGGGTGTTAAATCAAATTGTCCCTGTTAATACAGAGTTAGCTGGCAGTAACATTAAATCTTTCGGAATGTCGGATTTATAAATTGCCCTTTTTGAAGCAATATAGCATTCGAGTTTCCTAAAATGGTTGAACATTGAATATATTTTGTGCGCATACATATGGTTTAGCGATAAGTAAAGATTTATGATTGTGAAAGCTCTTTCTGATACCACTTTCTTTGATAGCTTTAAAATACATTTTTTAATGCATACAATCAGGTATGCATTCATTGATAGCAAAAGCATACATATATCACACCAGCAAACGCAATGGGCTAAGCCGGAAGAAGAGAGCAATAAAGTTATCTCCCCATAAGTAAAGAAAGCTCATGCCTGCTCTTTTGAAATCATAAAAATTATCATGCATGCAATACCGTAAATCGAATAAAGGTTTCTTTTATCAAAAACTTGATTTCTACTTACATTTCATCTCTCTACTACTCTATTCACACGAGTGGCCAAATAAAAAATGAATAAGAGAGAGAGGGAAAGCGATAGTATCAAGGAAGCAAGCAATGAACCATGCAGACCAACACTTATGAAAAGGTTCCCAGCTGCCAACACAAACCAACCACTTTCCCATTCAAATAATATGAAAAATATATTTCTTTCCAGCGGCTACCCAACCAAGCGGCAAGCCCCTGATGCCATATAATGCAATTTCTGTATCATCTTCTACAATGCATGCATTCACATTAAATCCCATCCAACTTTGTATTCCACGTCTTGCCAATCACCATTCCCCATAATCCCATTCATTTCAACGGCAGTTTGCAAGCAAGAAGTGAACCCCATAACATCTAATATCATCATATCGCCCAAAAAAGAAAATGTGTGTATGAACATGAACTCAGCCTCCCTTGCACCCCAACAGTTATTGCATCTTTTTAGAGCGGAAGTCAGTTGAAAGTTTGTGTAGTGTGAAGAAGAGTATATATTTCATATTCAAAAGTGAACAAGCGATTCATGACAAAGTGTGGTGAGTGGTGATGGTTGTTGGAGTATGAATTGCAACAAGGGCCAAAGTGGCTGAGCCAATAAATGTACAGAAAAGAGAAAAGATATGCTCCCTGCTACGTATATATTCAACAAAAGCAATATTTGACTTTGGCCTGACCATTTATTCTTGAAACGGAGGCCCCATCACATCATCCATCCCTATCCATCCAACATTCAACTCGAACCCCACACATTTTTTATTGTGTTAGAGAAAGTAAAGTAGTACTTCATCTTGATTTTCAAGTGTCTGGTCTACTCCCACATAAATATAGATTGGATTGGCTTATTGGATTTCCTTCACAAGTACGATCATTATTGAATGGACGATGGGGATATATATGGGATGTTATACGATGTGCGTATAGTTCACATCAACTTCTCCAATACTTTCTTTTTTTATTTTGCTCGAGAGGAAAAAAACGTATGTCTTTCAATGTAATAATGAAATGATACATGGTATATCACTACCAATAGAGCACACGCGAAGGATTCAACCAAAAAAAGTTGATAGTTGAGAGTTTGACTTGCATTGGGCAAAAAGTTGCTTGCTATATCATGATGAGGTTTGTAATGTTATGTTCCTACCATGTAATAATATTGAGATTTCCACTTCTACTCTTCTACTACCAATGTAACAAGTGCAAAATTGTGTGTAAAGGTTTGTACAACCACAACCAATAATGTTGAAAACTTGCTTACTCCACTTGACAGGAGAGCCCGTCGCTCGTCCCCACACACACACATGCGAACACTAACAAATCATCATATTGTGTTTGGAAATATAAGATTTCATTTGATTCTTGGCTCTCACTGCTTCGAGGCTTTTCACCCTTACGCACTATTTCTGACTCGTGTGCTCGAATCGAGTGCAGCTTTCATCCTAACATTCAGAGAGAAAGTGAAAGCAGGAAGAAGAGTGTAGGCATCAATCCACTCTTTTCAGAGTCAGCGTATGGAACCAATGTAAAACATATGTATGTGCTCAACGCTTACTTCATGTCTATCTGTCAGTCTGCTGCCTACTAACCGTCTGTTTAGCCATCTATCTGTCCGTCTGTTCCTAATACATTTTTCTTACTTTTTTCCCTCACACCAAAAAAAAACTTTCTACGTAATACGGCTTCTGCAAACTTCACTCAGGGTAAGGTAAGCAGAACTAAAAGCCAATTTTTTCTGGTGAGAAAAAAATAAGTTGGGGGAAAAGGGGAACAAGCAGGGAAGCTGTTATTGCATTTCATTGCAGTGCATCATCGGATGGTAGAAGCATACACACATCCGCCATACACTTTTGGATTTTTGGAAGCCTTTTAGTATGTAACACCAACTCCAGTGCAGCGTAATATAACATGTAATAATGTTCGCCCAATGTCCAATGGAATTCTCGTTATGTGCGCACATATTTATATCGTTTAACTACTCTATAAAAACATACATCATCAAACTTGGATATATTCTGCTGGTCAAGAGTAAATATTTTTTTTCCTGTTCGTGTGGAATCTCAAGAAAAGATATCTGACCAAGAGGATTTGATATGTGGAAAAGAGGAAGACGAAAAAACGAATTAATGACCCTGTCACATGTCATGTCTTGCTTGTGTGTGTGTTTGGAAGAGTGAGAAAGGGAGAGAAAGGAAAATCCATTTCAACCCACAATTGTAGCCGTTGCCCCTTCAATCTATCTTAAGGATTGGAGAGTTTAATGTGCTTTAGTTTCACAAAATGGAAAGCTTTCTTATTTTGAAAAATTCGTTTTACCACTCACTCACTGGCACGCACAAAGTGGCCATCTGTATGTATGTGGAGAAATCGTTAAGGAATGACTGATGAAACTAAAGGTCAACAAAATGGATAGAACCATAGAGTTCCTCTGCTTAAATTTTATGAAAATCTATTGCTATTGCTTTTACGAGTCCATTTTTTCCTCATAGCCTAGGAGAGATACCACCGTGGAATGAAGATTACTATGTAAGGCTTGCTGGAAGGGGCATATCGGCTAAAAAAATGAAGACGGATTTATTTTTAAGTAAGGAAAACACAAAACACACGCAGACGCACGCACTGCACACGCATACTGCGAGATAATAGCCTTTTCTCCCTTGAATTCTGTATGAACTTGGAATTTTGAATGAAAAAAAGGGAGAGAGAATGAAAAAGAAAAACTGAAGGAAATCTTGGAAGCAGAGTGGAGGGTCTGAGAGTGAGTGGACTAAGTGCTTATAATATACCGGTCCAATGCCCCTCCGTCCATATTAAATGTGTACATTCAACCCAGCCAAGATATGCATTATACATAATATTATGGTAGGGTTTGGGTGTGCTTCTTTAATATGAATTCAAGAGAGAAACGACAATGAACGGGGGACTCTTTTGGAAGAATGCATATTATGCATTGTATTGTATATTTTGTATATGAATAAAAGTGAGTCCTTTAATGTGGTTTGGTCGTGTGGCAGTTTTCTTTAAGCTCAACTTTTCTTTGCTCCCTTTCTTGGTTAACTTTTCCGTATAGGTACTGATGATACGAACACTGTAGTTGAGCAGTTGAACACCCTGCTCAGTCTTGAGGCAGGAACAGTAAGGACCTTTTTTTATGGTCATACGTAGTAGTCACTAACTGTTGTTTGTTGGTGTTGATAGTGGCTAGCCATAAGTGCATGTTATATATGTGTATGTTATGCTGTCACTGCCATGGCCATTGTCATGCATCTTTTAGGTGGGATAATAACATCGTTGTTGTCTCCTGTCCTGTCCGGCCAACAAGACTGCTCGTAACTCTTTGGCTACTGTTCATCTTCATAGAATACGGTTCTTGAGCAGGGGTTATCTACGGAAAAGTTGGATTCTGGTTTGGATGGAATGAGATGAGAGAGTCCAGTTTTTTTTTCTGGAGGAAATATTTGCGTCAAGTTAAGTCAAACATTTTCCCGTAAACACGTGGCTTTTCCTTTTCTTTCTCGTGTCTTGATCTTACTTCCTTGGAATGAGATGAGAGAGTCCAGTTTTTTTTTCTGGAGGAAATATTTGCGTCAAGTTAAGTCAAACATTTTCCCGTAAACACGTGGCTTTTCCTTTTCTTTCTCGTGTCTTGATCTTGCTTCCAAGTTATTCAAGCAAGTTCTTTTTATTCTACATTCTAACCATGATGTACATAGTCTTTTACAGGGGATTTTCTTGGATTTCCTCTTTAGCATTGGGATAGCTTTATGGGAGAAGGGCTGGCAAAATGATAACGTAAGTTGGCTTCTGTTAGAGTATAAACTTGCCAAGATTTTCCATTTTTTAGGAGAGTACAACAGCCTTGTCTTGGAGGGAGAGAAAATATTATCTTCATCATGCGTACAAGGCGAGTACATGTTCTACATGCTGATATACTTGTTATGGTATTCACTGAAAGGAAAAGGGAAACTCTTTTGTACAACAGCCTTGTCTTGGAGGGAGAGAAAATATTATCTTCATCATGCGTACAAGGCGAGTACATGTTCTACATGCTGATATACTTGTTATGGTATTCACTGAAAGGAAAAAGGAACCTCTTTTATCCCATGACTGTGAAGCCAGTGTGTAGCATATATATACCTAGTTGATTCGAAATTGGGATTGGGGGAAAATGACACTATGAAGGACTAAACTTCAAGATTTCTTTCGAAAATAAGAGACTTGACAATGCATTGGCTTATTGACAAGAAGCGACATTTATCACAGAACAAGAAATGCTCTTAATAAAAATATCTAAATGTAAAGCTCCTTGTCGCCTGTTGTTTAAGAACTTATCCACGTGACACGAGCGGAAAGGCATGTTTTCGAATTTACAAGTTCTTTTATTTCACATCATTTCTCCTTGAACGTGCATGATCAACGCTGCAGTTCAGAGTATACTTATCATGAATTAGCATTTAGGATTTTCTAATACCATTGAAGCCAACTTTATGTAATTGATCGACGTTTAAAGGAATGCATTGCCTAATTTACTCATCATCTCCACCATCCGCCCCTCCGGTTGCAACTTCACCGTCGTCACCCTCTTCAACTTCATCCTGTGGGCCAGAGGAATCATTAGTGGGTGTATCATCAGCAACAATTGCCCTCTCCTCCTCTGCAATTTGACGGTTTCGTGCTGTCATGAAATCATCAGCAGTGTCTTGCTGCCTTGTGTATACTTCCATTGACCTCGTATCCCATATAATAAAGATCATCCCCATCATCCTAAAAGTTATTTAGTTCATTGATAAAAGATGAAACTGATATCTTCATTTCATCAATTAATAGCTCAAGCTTAAAGTTAAGTCGCGATCGAATCAAACTAAATAGTTTAGAAGAAAGTTTTACAATACCCCATTTTCTTGATAAACCATATCAACCAAGTGGGATCTATATGCTTCCCAATCCCGAACCAAATTTTCGTCTGGCTCGACTCCATAAATTCGTTGCATTTCTTGAAGGGATGACCCAGCTGCTCCCCCACTAGTGGCGGCAGCAGCAGCAGGAGTACCAGCAACGACAATTTTATTGTCGGTCTCGTCTTCCTCGTCGCCTTCTTCAGCATTTTCTTCTTCTTCGCCTTCTTCCTCGTCCTCTTTCGCACCTTCATCTTCTTTACTCTCACCTTCCTCCTCTCCCTCTTCTTCCTCACCGCCCTGGCTTTTCCGGTCTTTTTTCACATGGGCCAAACTTTTCCGAAGATTTCTAAGACGATCTGCTTTGTCTTTATTAGAACTTGATGACATTTTTGGAGGCAGTTCAGTTTGATCATGTTCAAATTCATCAAGCATAATATCATCTACACACATTTTCAGGATTAGATGTTTCTAAAATCGCCATCAATTATCAACTCAAGTATTTTCGAATTTTTGTTTAATGTTTACCTCTAGCAAAAACGCGATGGCCAGGGTATGCCTTGAATATACTTCCGGTCTCATCATCAGCGAAAATCTCAACAGGATGGATAGGAGGAACTTTATGAAGAGTGCCTGCAGCATGCGACATATTTTGATCAAACAGAGCCAAGCGGTTGAGTACCCGGTTTACCCTATAATACCAAATTAAAGTCAAGTTATAAATTGTACAAGCTATAAATCCAGTTTGAGTAATTGTCCGAGGCAATAGCAATAAATTGAACGGGATCAGAAATAATTGATACCGGAAAACAGGATGATTCCATAGATCCTGCATATCAGACGCAGGCTCCATTAATCCTTCAATTGCCAACTGACGTGAACGATTCTTTTCTGCTTTCTTTCTCAAACGACTCCTGTTCACCCATCCTTGAGCCTCTTCTTCTTCCAACCGTTCCACCAATGTAGCCAAATATTTAGGATCCGTTATTCGAATGCGGTCAGAGCCCATCAACCGTTCCAATCGTACTACAACTCGACCTTGAATATGGAGTTTTCTCATTTAATAACATATTCAATCATGCAAGTAAAAAGTATTCATTTACCCATCGCCCTCCGAAAATTTAGTGGCTAACCTGGTCCCTCAGCTCTAAAGTAAGGTCATCGAAATCAAATAGAACGCCATTAAAACTCGAATTTTATAATGTATGAAAACTATCAGAAACATCAGATAGCGTTAAGTGTACATAAAAATACACATACACAAACTCCAGCTCCTTTTCATAGCTTTCAATTCCCGGAAGCTTAACTCGGACTTTGTTTTGTAGCTTTTCGTGACTTTTTCTGACGAACTTCTGTCTTATCCGCCATTTTCTCGATTTGAATCCTATAAATGTAGCTTATTTATAAAATGTAGAGAAAGGAGTTACAAAACAAGATGATATATCACAAGAGTTGAACTAGGTTCTCGTCTGCATTATCACTTTTCAAAAGACAAAACAAGCATGTATGGAACCAATGGAACAGTAATTACAAACGCTAATGATAAGTGGCAAGTAAAAAAAGTTATTTGTTACTCATTTGTTTGCAAATGAATTCTAAACGAAAAGAATGGAAACCACTCTTTTCATTGTTTTTTGTTGTCGTCGTAGCTTCATTCTCAACGGCAGCATTCACTGTGGAAACTCTCCATTTGCAAGTTTACCTTCAGAAGTCAGAACTTGAACAGGACGAACAGGTCATCACGAAAGTTATAATTTGAGACGATCATCCAAGTCAGTTTCGGAGAAATTCGTTAGCTAATAAATTATATAGCTTCAACTCCTAGTGCGTAGTTCATTTTTTATAGCTATAGCTGAAACATGAAAAGCATGTCGTCATTTCATTCATCTCAACAAGTGCTCACTTCAAAAGCATATTATTCATGTCAAGTAGTTGATGTTCAACTTTTTTCCTATTGACAGTTGACAAGCGTGCATGATGATGATGATAAGGAAATTAAACACATACATTAGAGCACTTGAATACTGAAATTATCATGCATAGATACTTATTTACAAAACGTCAAAGAAAAGGATTTTACTCCACACACACTCACGATATTCTAACGAGACCAAAGTTAAACTCATGTTCATATTAGCTTACTTTACTACTACAGTTTGTCGAATACGCAGCTCGCTACCACCGCTCACGTCCATATAATTTTTCTGTTGGAATGTTCAACTTGAAAATAAAGGGATATGGAAAAAGCTATATACATGCATATCTCCAGCACTCGATTTACTTTTCCCTGCCAAGTAGTCTTGCTTAGTACTCATGAGATTAAGCGGAGCAATCCTTAATGCATAAAAGCCTAAAAAGCTTTACTTGAGATAACAACGTAACGTATGTAGCCTAAGTAAGTCGAGCTTGTTACATTCCCTATATATATACATGCATTCATGCACCATTTCGGTTTACACGTTCGCTATATGTGAAGGAGTATACGTACAGCCACATCCAACATCCACACGGGAAAAGAAAAAGGAAGAAAACCGGAGCGAAGAGCTGCTCCGCTCACTTGTGCTTTCTCTCCTCACTTTTTTCCCTGCCATACATATTCCACGGACATGAGCTTTCACAGCACAGTCCAACAGAGACTAAAGAGAGTTGAGCAGCAAAATAGCAGAGTTCCTTTTCTGTGTGAGATGGTATGACAGATATATAGCGGTTTTACTTTACATATACTGAACCAAGTCGAGGCTCCGGTACTCTCTTTTGGGTAGGTTGGAAGCAGAAAGTTTTTACTACATTTTTTCCAAGCATTCTGTGTGGTTTTTTATTTAAACAAAATTGTATTCAAAGTAAGAGTGGAGAGGATATAAAAATGCCAGAGTGAGTGGGGACGAGGAAGCAACAACCAGAAGTAGTGCGTGCATGTGTGCATCATATCATCCTTATTTAATGTATAAAAACTAAAAACCTAGAAAAAGCAGGAGGAAAACGGGAGACTGTAACATCCTCAGTTGCAGTTTTGCACCAAGTAATCCGGCAGTGTTTACGACACCGGCTTTTGAAAAAGGGAACTCTTTCATTTTTTGGAACGTCAAGTCAAGACTAGACAAGACTAAAGTGTGAAGGAGAAAGTGGCAAAGATTTTTTTGTATAAACTCCTTTGCTCGCCGTTTTGTATGACTTTCTTCTTTAGCAAAAGGCAACGTGTTTGTATAGGCACTGCATACAATAATTTCTTGCTGTGGAAAAATAGTTCTCGAAAAGTTGTTTGTAAGGCTGAGCTCTGAGCTCCTCATTTGGAGAGTGAGATAAGGAGAAAAACACTGGTGGAATGTGAGAAAGATTTGGCAAATAGTGAACTAAACTTTTATACATGAGCAAATGATTCATGTGCAGTGTTGTTGCGTTAGGTAGCGATAAATACTTTGCTAGCTTAATGTGTGAAAGAGAAAACAGGAGCCAAGAGAAAGTGAAAAATTCAGAGATGAGTCTTTAGTTTTCGTTTAAGAAAACACGTAGATATGCAAGGAAACAGAAAGCTCGATTAAAATGCATCTCATTCCTCTGCATTTTTCAGTTTAAGTGCTACAAGAAATACCTCAACTTATATTCGAGAGACGTAAAGACAGCAAAGGAAGCTACTAAGATTGGCAGGGTGGGGAGAAGTGCAATATCCTGTGTGTGAATCTTTTGCTTGAATGACTGAGCATTGTAAACAGTTAACTACTTTTGCTGGAACTACAAACACAACTTTTTGCTCCTTTCATTCCTGTAAATTGATAAAGGGTATAGGATTGTGAAGAAAATTTTTTTGGGTTCCGTTGTAAAATTCCTTTTTCTTCTTCTTGAGGGACACTAACAACTCTAGGAAATGTACGCTGAAAAGAAAATAATGCTCCAGTGTCCAAATACTTGGTGTGATCTTGTGCCCCAAATACCCCCACTCCATTTCTTCTAAAGGTTCTTTTTGTTCGGAAAGGAAAAAAAGGAGTATAAAAAATCCAAAATCTAGATCAGATTTCGACAAGCAAGTAACTAAAGAAAGGAAAAAGAAGGGAACCGGAAAAAAGGTCTACTATTACTTAAATACTATATAGATACATAAAAGCTAAGTATAAAAACAAGCATCGATTCAGTCACTCGGTAAACTTTACTCTTACTATCAACCAACCGGTTCTTAAAGTCCTTCCGGAATTGTAATAGTTTTGGAAGAATGCTGTTGTGGTGATGCTCATATGTAAGGGATCTATTTTTCCTTTAGCACCGGAATTTTCTTTTTTTTCAGTGGAAAATATACGTACTATTTCTTTCATCTCCAGTGCTGCTCTACTATATACTCTCTCTGCTAATGCACTCATTCACAGTTGTGCTTTGTGCAACGAGAACAAGCCCCAATAATATTGGGTAAGCCGACCCAAGTAAAAGAAATACCATTTTCGTCTTCAGTAATAATAAAATATACTGCAAACTTACTCCCTTCACTTTTTCGCCCATTTCATCTATTTCACACGGGGGAACATAGTACACGGATGCAATCCGGTGCAGTAGTGGTGCTCCGTGCCAGACACCAAAATACCAAAACCACGACCACAACAACTGGTCGACAAAAAGTAGTCGAAGGGGTTTAAAAAGGAAGAACTGGAAGACAAGAATATCGTGAAAAAAATTCACCTTATTTCTCTGCCAAAAAAATCTCTAAGAGTGTGGTGAGTGCATGTTCGAATCTTGGGACTGGTCGTGTCTTTGTACACAATGAAAACAAGTAAAATGTATAGAAAATAACTAACTTTAGTAACAAAAGTGTATATATAGTTACGTTATACGGACTTTAATAAGGGAGACGTAAAAAGGGAAGAATTCATCAAAACTATTTCCCCTCGCCATTCTTTATTCTCTTGCCCCTTTTCCAGTGACCCACAATCTAAAAAACCAAGAAAAAAATTCTCTTCTTTCTTGTTCTTGTTCAAAGTCGTTGACTTCCTTATTTTTTGAAGAACTAAAAAACGAAAAACATTGGATAGACAATAAAAGTAAATTGTTATTAACTTACTTGCTCTATCTTTCTTCGTTTTAGTTTATACTTTTTACAGACTCACTTCAACCCACTTAGTTAGTCGTTTACAGTGATTTTTTATACTTGAGTCCGTGTGCTATTCTTGTGTGCCGTGACACTCTCTTTGAATTCCAAAAAGTACACAGAGAATCGTGCGGAAATTGCAGAAAAAAGGGATACGAGGCAGGAAAAGCCTTCAGCTAAATTGAAAGCGGAGGAGAAAGGAACGGTGAACGAGAGAGAAGATTCTGCAACAAACCGAAACCAAACTAGAAGCAGCCAAAGACCGAAAAGAAAAGCACGGGAGAAGATACATAAAGATACGGATGTGGATGTGTATCACCCGTACTTCGTAAACGTAACGAGAAGTGAACGCTGCTGGTAAGTATATAAACATGGATAATTTTGTTAGTAACTAGGGTTTGGGGGGTCTTAGATAACGTGTGACGTATAGAAGCGGAGAAAAATAGGACGATACGAAGTCTCATGTGATGTTGTTTTTAGTAATTAAATATTGGTCATTGGTTAGGATTTAGTAAATTTTTCAGTGAGTTAAACATTAAAGAGAAACGTGAAAGAAACAATGAACGACGATATAATTGCTGGAGATCAGGGGGATTTGACAGTGTGGCAAGAAGGAACATGCATCCAAGTTTAGTATAGAAGTTAAAGTGACCACTGACCACCAATATGTTGTCGTTGAGAGGAGGGGGACTGTGAATTTCCAAGTAAATGTTTCAAGTCTAGGCCATCAATTGTCAATTATTGAGCATCCTGTGGGTAATCGATCATATTAGGTAAGTTATGTTGTTGTTCCACGCTAAGACACTTTTAGTTGATAGTCGTAGTCCCAAATCAACATCCGTAGACTATTTACTAAAGTTGGAGGCTCCAAGAGCTTCGTTGATGAGTAAAATTACAAAAATATTACAAACCAAGCCCAAAGCTAGTCAAGTTTTACGTTTCCATCCTATTTTTCAAATCATCATCCGTAGACTATTTACTAAAGTTGGAGGCTCCAAGAGCTTCGTTGATGAGTAAAATTACAAAAATATTACAAACCAAGCCCAAAGCTAGTCAAGTTTTACGTTTCCATCCTATTTTGGTTGTAAATATTCATGAACTCACTCAATGTGACATGTTTATTAGCGAAAAAATGGTTGGGTTGAATTCATTTTCTTTAATAATCTATGCATGCAAATGGGTTTTTGGTGAATATTTTTGACTTGACTGATTGAAACATTGGTGTGGAGTTAGTATATATGGGAGTTGACGGGGAAATAACACTAAATTGACCATTTTGGTCAGCTAGTTTTTACATTTTGGTCAAATTATATTTCAGTCTTCCCAATGCTAATGGTTAACTAAAAAGGGCTAAACTTCGCTATTCTTTTTTCAACTAAAACCTTCCCGTTATTCGTTTCGGTTGTAAAAATGAGTAAAAAATCAATCATCAAATAGATTCGCTTTGCTCCATAGTTTATTTCTTATACCTAAACAAAAGCAACCCAAACTTGGTATTCTAGGCAAGTGTGGCGTGGCGTAGTTATAAGATTAGAAGTAAAAAGCCCATATGTACAAGTTTCCCAACCACTGAACCACATATCTTTGTAGTTTTTAACATTAGGAAACTTTTCATCGTAGCAACGTTTAGAATCGAATTTACTCTCGTTGATTTTGAGGGAAAGTGACAAAACCAACCGTTTTTGTCATTGTACTTTCCTTTGTTTCTTTTCCCTTTGCTTTGTTGTCTCAAGCTGGTGTTAGTTAGGAGAGAGGAAGCTGCAGAAGAAGCAATAATGGGAGAATTCGCTACAGAAATCAAACAAAAAAGTAAAGCTTCATCCAACACCAAAGCAAAGACCAAAAAACAAAAAAAAACTTTCGTAAGCTTCAACAACTACATAAACATTGGATGTAATATGGGTAACTGAACAGAGACAGTCAGACATCATATAGGATATAAAATCATAAGTATATAGAGTTGATAGTTATATCCTAAGTCATATTGTACTGGTTTACCTTTTGAACATGAGCCCATATAATGTGTACTTACAGTGCTTGTAGAAGTACTTGAATAAGTAGAATTATATCAAGAATAGTAAAAAAAACAAGTCGGGTTTACTTTCTGTACTCACTAAAATCGGGTTTGTTTAAGAAAGTTCAGGGAAACGCAGGAAACAATGTCTGCCATTCACTCAAACTTGAGGCAAACGACTTTTGCGTGAGCTAGTTACCTAAATAGCTAAGTCATGTCGTTGTCGTTTGGTATCGGTCTGTCGGCTGACTTTGTAACTGTTTTGCCTGTGGCTTTGAAGAAATAAACCTTTTCAAAAACACAGTGGTTCGTCGTTCACAGAAAAACTAATAAATATCCAACCTAGTTTATTTTGGTCACTCAAATCATCTTATATCTACAATTCTGTGTTGTATTTCTCTAGTAAATAATAAGAAACTACAGGCCGCAGTAGTAGTAATGTGATAGGAAACTGCGTGAGACAAAAAGGACGAGCATTGAATGCATACAATGCCAATGTGTAAATGGTGTTCGTGGTCGACTTTCCTCACTTTTGATTCGCTTCCTAGTTAAAACTTTCTTTTTCTTAAGTTTGTGACCCCAGCAGCACCAGAACCTTTTCTCTATATATTCTCAATGATCTGATGCTTTCTTTGGAGATTTGGTATCTACCCCAGCTGTTTTATATGAATTCCTCACACGCAGTATAAGTACTTTCTCATAGCTCAGTGAACTCTACTGTTACTGTTAGGTATCACTTGGATGCATGGTCTATGTAGTACATATATTAGTGTAGTTCTTTCTTCTTAGTCCTTATCCCAGAAAAGTGAATGAAAGCAATTGTTAGAAGCGAAATTGTGAAAAGGAAAGAGATTTTTTGGTCAGTTTTGCTAAGCTCATGATTGGATTTTGTCCTCTTTCTTGAACGCTTACTTTTTTTCTGGCTTGAGGCATCACTCACAACGACAGGAAAAAATAGAAAAAGTAGAAAAGGACTTCATTGGATTTAGACTTCTTGTAAGACTTGAAACAATTGTCGAAGTTGAGAATAATAATACGCATGTGAGTCAGTATATTGTGTCGGAGGTATAATGATATAATACCAATACTTATATTCTTCTTATATAAGTGCATGGCATGATCACATATAAGTGCACAACATTGAGAAAAAATTGGGTTTCAAGCTGTTCATGGTAATACTTCAATTGACTGACCATGGCACTGGGTATAGATAGCATAGGCCGTTTCAGCATTTTTTTGCGTGATGCGATAAACATGAAGTATAGAATCTAAATCTGTATATATCTATATTGAGCACGAAAATAAAAAGGAAACAAATCGGATAATAGAAAATATCCAATGACATGCATACTTGCATCGCAGTATATAACAACAGTATAGGCGTACACTTAAGCCCAAGAAATTTTCGGAGCTGCTAACTCTATACATAAATAGAAGTGTAAAACTGGAGAATTATTTTACATGTTTAAGCATCGTGTCATGCTGTGTAATTTCTTAGTACTTATTCCTCATGCCTTTCCCCAGTTTCTGAGAAATATATGAGGAAAAGAGCAAAAGTCCAAAGAGGGGATATCTTTCGTGCAAATTGCAAATTGGGAAAATCACACTCCTTCTTTTTATAGCTGACTTATATGATATGCACTATGCTGTATTATAGTCATTGGATGAAATCAAGCTGAAAGCTGTTACTGCTACTTACGTTAGGACCAAGTTAGGACGTAAATCACACTCCTTCCTTTTATAGCTGACTTATATGATATGCACTATGCTGTATTATAGTCATTGGATGAAATCAAGCTGAAAGCTGTTACTGCTACTTACGTTAGGACCAAGTTAGGACGATACGATGTAAAATGCAGATTCATGTAAGGAGTACATAAGTAGTGTGCTGAATGTTGAACAAAAAAATTCAAACCATTTAACCATTGCACCATACCATTCTTTCCTCACTCACTCACTCATTCACTTTCCTTGTCAGATTTCTCCTTCTCATTCCCTCCGTAATGCTTCTTAAGTAATGGGAATATATGTGAGCGTACAAACATATATACATATTATATATGTGTGTGAAGAACTAAAAAAATGGGCTTACTAACTGCAATAATGTAATCCTTATTTCCACCACGGTTTTAGTATATTTTTATCGGTATGTGCGGAAGGAAAATGGGATACATATATATTGCGGATTTTTCTTGTCCATTGAAGCAGCTGGGTATTCTGGCTTTTCCTAGCTCCTTTACTACTCCTTTCGTCGCCTCTTCTCTTCCTAATGCAATTTCTTCTGGTAGTCCCTCCTACATCAAGACTAACATTCACACTTACTTTGCCACAGAAATGAAATAAAAGAGAGTAAAAATAGAAAGATATTTCCCTTCGCCTTTCCCCATTTTTCTTCGTGTTTAAAGCAAAAGTATTTTTCGTAGAGGAAAGCGTAA
>JAANSM010000349.1:0-31185 GCA_036850725.1 Orchesella villosa | reverse complement strand
CCAGGTTTGTATTTCTGCCTCTCCAAATTTATCTTCCTTGGGGACACAGTACTCATCGTGTTAACAAAACGACCTCTTCTCTTCATTTACTGGTAATGGTGATTTGAAATTGCATTATAATTTTATGGAAAAGTCAAAAGTTTTTATACATATTAACATTTATGCATTTAAATGTTATTCAGGTATCATCATGTGGTGGCGGTACTAATTTCGTGGCAGATTTTCCCCGACTCAGAACCAATTTGTCGGTGGATTGGCTCATCCAACTTCTTTGTGTTGGCTGTGATGTACTTTTATTTTGCATTGAAGGTAAATTGTAGTGTTTAAATAAACTTTTGTTTGTGCGCAAGCTGGAAAACTTTTGAATACTTACTAAATGTTCAAATTTCTGCATTCTAGGCAATGAACTTCAAACTGCCTCGCACCGCAGGGTTGACCATCGCAATTCTTCATGTAATCGAAATGTTCATTGGAACAGCTACCCAAATTTACACCGCTAGAGAAATAGGTAACGTCACATCTTATATGTAACATCTTTTCTTAACCCTTTATCATCAATAGTTTTTACAGATTTACGAATATTCATTCTTTATCCTTGTTTCAGTCAAAGGACGAGAATGCGCAAGAACGGTGAACAGCATCAAATGGTCCATGATTCCTCACATATCCTTATTATTCTTCTTTGGAAAACTTCTCTTCAACTATGTGCGAAGCAAGCCAAAAAGAAAGGAAGCTTAACGAAAAACTTTTTCTGCAATTTTCTATTCGCATTTTGTATGCAGTCATGTGTTTTCTCCCCATCGAAAAATACTTGCAAAACTCTTTCTTGCACATTCTTTCCTTACACAATGCGTCCAACTCATGTTTATATAAAACGTATTAAGTAATGCGTGATAACGATAATGCGTAGAAGTAATATTACATGCTTAATTTTTAAAATGTCTCATATGTTAAATGTCAAGCTAAAATGTGATACCTTGATCATTTTTATACACGTAAAAAACGTAATTTTATGTAGTTTTTCCTAATTTCTATATAAAACGAAATATCTCTAGTTTCTACAAAAATGGAATGTATTGGATGAAAAAAAATCGAATAAATGTTGAAGAATGATATTTGATACATCTTTTAATAATCAAAGGAAAACATATTGTCGATATATTCACATACACGTTATATAAGGTATGAATCACAACATCACAATACAATCAGAATAAACAATAAATTATCATGCAATCATTTAAAGCTAGGCAGATCCTCAGCCATTTTCCAATTTTACAAACTACAAATAAGTACAGCTAAGTACTCATCACAGAAAACGAAGGGTCATATTTCAAATTTCATTACTTATTATCCATATTATTATTTTTTACTTCCAGTGACTGGCAATTATTATTGTACCTTTACATTAAGTTTTTAGCAGCGCTTTTACTTTATCTGACCTTTCACTCTTTCTCTACTATTTGAAAGTGTTTCAACTGGTCTCAACATTATTTCCCAATTTCAAAATGAAACTAGGCATAAAAAATGGGTTTTTATTGATGATTTTTTACTACAACTTTGTGATTTTATATGCCTAAAAAGGACATTTACGAACTAACAAACTATTACATTAATTGTACTTGATATTGCGACACGGAACTTAAAAGAATATCTATTGGGAGGAGAGCACCAGAATTAATTAAATGATATAAAAAATAAATAATCATTAAGACAAGACCTTATTAAGTACATTCGAAAGATTTGTAATCTCATGTAAAATGCGCAGTTTGTAAATTGTTTAGCATTGTTGCATGCAACCATTTAAACAACACTCTCAAGATGTATGGATTGCAGATTGCTGACAATTGGAGGAGAACCAAATGGTAGGCCGGGTATTTTATAGACTTAATTCTGGATGGACGTATATATATATATACACATGGACAATTTTGTAGGTGATGTGACGTGAGATGTGAGGTTACTGAGGTTGAGCAGGTAAATTTTAGTTTCATTGCAGAAACTTTGGATAACAAGTGACAGCATAAGTACATACTATATGTAAGTCTCCAAACTTTTACGCATTGGAGACTTTCTTTGGGTAGACACAAGTAAATGTTAAAAATGGTTTAGGCCTGGCCATAAGTAAGTAATAATAATCAACAATTTAAACCTGTGGTTTTGGTCAACACACCTTGTTTTATACAATTTTTATGTGGTTCATAAATTAACGATGTGTGTGTGTGTGGTATAAGTGCCGAATCCTATACAATTTATTATGGGAAATACTTTTTTTTGCAGTACTTTGGTCGTTATAGGCCAAGCTTATCCAGTCTTTATTACTATCCCAGTGTCAAGGCTTAACATTTGTTTGACAAGTTCATACGTAGAGAAACTAACTTGCGACCATTGGTATTGCCCTCAAGTAGTTTATGCTCATTCCACGATAAAGCCCTCGCATGACTCCATTCTCTTCGTAGATCAGCTTGAGTGTTGGTACCATTCCCATACTGAAAGATAAAATTGAGATTGAAATCAGACTTTTTTTAAACATTTATCATCGGCGGAATGATATGCTGCGGTGGAAAAGCTACAATAGGCACATTCACAGTAGAAGCTAAAAAACAGTTGACGTTTATAAGCAGTTGAAAACATAGGATGATTATAAGCAGCTACTGTGAACGCATAGCTTATTCTGATGGTGATTTTAAACTGCTTTCAATACTTGCTACTACCTCAGTATTGTACCCTGCGTCACTTCAACGCCGTCACCTGCTTTATGCACATGTTTCCATATATGTGATATGAAATAAGCGATTATTTGCATTTTAATCCTCTCTGGAGTGGATAAAATTGAAACCGTTTATAATCGTCTTTTTTCAAATTCGCGCGCGAGGAGATTAATTTCTGAATCGCTTATAATCGTCAGAGTAGCTAAAAATCGGCTAGTGTGAATGGGCCTAATGGCATTACTACACATTTTAACACGCAATAATATTTACATATATACATTATATACAATCAAACTTAGGTAAGCTTGTAAAGACATTTATGATAAAAGTTACCTCCTGTTAGTGTCAAGTCCAAAGATGAAGTGGAAGACAGTTGTGAATGAAAAGTTAGAAGAACAAAGAAATTATGTGGATTAGCGATTAAGATAAAAGATAATATGAAAAGTGATTATGCTATCAACAATGTGAATGATTTACAGTTCACAAGTGGACATTTGAATATAATGAAACGCTTTTAGATGTTGGAAGAGAGTATTTTAAAGGACAGAATTTGAAGAAAACTTTAGATTGATTAGATAATGTGGTATAATTATAATATAAAGGATTTGCTAACCCAAACTTTTTTGTCTTCTCATCCATCATTGCCAGTTGCATTCTACGTCGTGTAACATCAAGAGGATATGTCAACAGTCTGCGCAACAGCTCCTGCAACTCCCCCGCAAAGCAGTTTTGCATATAGAAGAAGTACCAGACCTCCACTATTTGTAGAATGACTTTTGCAAGTATAAGCTGAAACACAAAAATACATTTTTGACATTTTAAAACTAAATCTTCATCTAATAAATTAAGAAGCAGACAAATTTTTTTTTCTTACTTGGAAAATACTTCATGCAAATATATTTAAATGACTCGAAGCAATAAAAGCTCAGTCCTGCATACGGAATCATTCCGCAAACAGTTGGAATGAATCCTCTGTACAGGGCCCGAATGCCACCCTCTTCGCGGAATATGTGCGCTGCACAACTGTATATTCCATTGTATACATGTTCACCTGTTACCTAAACATGAGAATTGACATTATTAATGATTGATCAAGTGTCGGCACTTCGTATGATGCAATTATTAGTGCCGTTTCTTTCTGTACTTTGTTTTCAAAAACTCACCTGAAATGCTAATCGAGCTCTAATAGTGTCTAAAGGATATGTTAATGCTACTGCTGTAACCCCAGCTGCAGATCCGGCTGCAAACCTGCCAATGTGTGATTCCTCTCCTCCAAGCAATTTCTTGTACATCTCGAAAGATGTGAATTGTGTAGCTGCATATGGAAATATTCTTACCATTTGGGCACCATTACCTGGGTTCCAAAAATAAGAAGTTATAAAATTATTCCCTGTTTACAATAGTTTATGGAAGTTGAAAAACATGCATACACTATGCACACGTACATTATATGCATTTCATCAGGCATATTTGAAGCTTACCTTTGTATAATGCTATAAATCGCTCCTTCTTGACGATTCCTTGAAGACCGCTAAATACCCCTAAATGTGAATAATGCTTCGAATGTGCCTGTAAAAGAATTTTCATTCTGTCCAATGGCGCTACCGATGTTTTAGCACACATTCCAGCAACACCTACATAAAAAGAGAATATTCATTTACATTATTGCTGATTTCAAAATCCTGTAATGATGTTAGTAACACGCAAGCAATTATAGAGCCAATCTAAATGGTTCGATTGAGCCGATATCGACGGACTGATTCATCCATTATCCTATCACAACTTCTCATTTATTTTTATGCCCGATTGAAAGATATAGCTCATCTATCTTCATCAAACTTATTGTTTACAGAACCCCGCATGCAAACGTTCGTTTTTATAATTAACTTTATAAAATGAGTTTCTAAAGGAAGTTCTCTACTTAGCACTTCTAGCGTGAGTGTACACATGCAATGCATAAATTATGTATCACGCGTTTTTAACCATATTATGGGAGTATAAACTGTAATTTTGAATTCAGAGAACAAGAATGAAAAATGGTCAGTCTTTACGTCTTTACTTCTTCGCTGAAGATTCTCAGCGTATAACATACTACTACGAGTTTAAAACAAGGATTTGAAATAACGCAATCATTTTTACACCGTTTTGATTTCGATATACATAAATATGATGCATTTGTGTTAGATTTTGATATTAATGCAAGTATATGCACGTATATATTATACGAGTGCATTCGAATTATTTCTGTACCTATTGTTGTTTTTATAGTTCTCTGTTGGCTAGAAAATAGTGATAATAACGAACTGTGAAATGATATGATTCGATGAATTATGGTTTCTCCTACAGGGTACAGTACAATATACTACAGCAGTAGAAAAGCTTTGCCTTCAAGTTGCGTTGCGGTATTGGCCTTGGTTGAAACTAACAGAATATTGACATACATTTCTAGCAGCATGAAATAACTCAAGTCAGACAAGAATGAGTTAATGCAGCTGTCTTTTTAACATTCCACTACTGTACGAGTAAGTCATATTAGAAGTAAAAAACAATGATTACATGTAACTACCTACACTACACCGATTCTTCATCTTTTATGCTACGAATAAGGCCTAAGGGTAAGTAAGGCCTAGGTAGCGGAAGAAAAATGCAAACAATTTTGGGCAACAATAATTTCAACCTCAAGCAATAGCCAAAAGCAATTTTGTAAGTATGCAGAGCACGATTGTTTTATGTCCACAATATATGCAGCTCTGCAAATCATCATTTTTTACTTACATTATTTACGACAGGTAACTGTCAACCTCCTTTTATAGCAGTAATGACAATATAGCTCCTAACAAAATTAGAGTCCTAAATTATAGAGTGGACTGTGAAAGACATTTCAAATTTAGTAATCTTAACGAGATTTGCAGTCGTCAAAAATCACATCGCGTTGAGTTGATATAGTGTTTTCTCATCGTTAACACAAGGTATAAAAAGCATGTATATTTGGTGTTAATGGCATTAGCGATAGAGATGTTCGCTTCTTAATGGAGGCTTGCCGAGTGTCGTGTGTGTATATTGTCGTTCGTATGCTTGCATGAACATGAACAAATCATGATACGCTTCACTACTATTCGTACTGCTGATACTATTGGGCACTGTTATAAAGGTACGTACGATGCGATGTAAGATGAATTGATGCATATCTAATTCTAACATTCATATTCATATCGATCCCCATGAATGATGTATAAGTATAGCTAACAAGTATAATATCACAAATCATACAAATATTTATTTTGTGCAATGACGCATGGAATTAATCTACATCTAGAACACATGTTAATAACCTCTCGCTAACTTTGTTAACACCATATATTATGCATAACTGTTAGTTTGTTTAATATAAAAAAGTAGTATATTTAAATTTAAGAAAAAAATCTTACCTCCAGCAACCAACGACTTCAAAATAAATTCCAACTGCCTCTCCTCCTTCATTTTTAAATTTTCTGGGGAAACTGGTACGTCTTCAGTATTTTCTGGTTTCAAAATCAAAATAACTTAATAAGCTTTGTGCACTTTTTTGCTCAAATGTCTTTTTCTGTAAACATTTTCATTTTGACACTTGTGACACAGGAAACGCGTTAACACAAATCACAAAGAATAGTAAAATCGATAACTACCTATCAACCTTGTAACACAAACTGATTTCACATTCATTCATAAATATGTCTAGCTGGCTAATAAGATATGTCTGCCACAGGTTAAAAAAATAGCTATAGACAAACAAAGTGCATGCTATTCCTGAATCGGGCAGAAGAATGGATTGATTTCAGTTTTGTTACGCAAAACTTATCATTATCAAAACAGCAGAAATACAATACTCAGTAGATACACATGAGGTGATGAGGTACATGTATAAATATAAGCCACCTGTATGAATGATTCACTTTTTATACATACCTGATGCAGGTGAAACCCGTATGGACGCAGGGGTCGTTGACTGTTCTCTCCTATCCTTCTCTCTCGAAGATGATGCAGAGGTAGTAATATTCAATGAAGATGTTCCTTGTTTTTCATTACCGTCGGCGAACACAATAGCTTCGGTTTTAAACGTTACAATGAAATTCTTAAACTCTTTGAACCACCCTACTAGTAAGCCGTCACTCTCTCTAATCCTTGATTTTACTTCTTTCTCGTAATCACTTTGGAACAGCAAATGCTTTCCATCACCCGTAGTAGACTCAAAACTGGTTGCTAATAAATCTTGATTACTACTTTTACCAGCAATCTTTCTCTGATCATGCAGAAACCTAAATTCTGTTGCTGCACTTATTGATCCCAAAGTGGCAAGGAAGTAGCTAAAGGATATCCTTTGAGTTGATTCAAAAGAATCTTTGGTAGAATTACCCTGCACATTAGTGCTTTTCTCGGCGTTTACTGATGCAAACCTGAGGTGCTGTAATCCTTCATTTTCTACAGAAGCAGAAGAAGCGTTGACGTTACTCACTGTTGCAGAACAGAATTCTTCTTCAGCACCAGCAGCATGTGGATTGGTATTGGTACCAGTACCAGTTGTAAATGCCAAAGAAGTAATAAATGTATGTTGGCTTGCATCAGCAACTTTATTCACCGGGAATACTTTTGGTAATGATGACGAAGATCCTGATCTTCGTGCTACGAATCCTTTCGTTGAATGCAATGATTGTGACGGTGATGATGCTGATTCTGTTGCCTGTTTCACTACTGGTGAATCTTGTGATACAGTTGGTTCAGCTGGCGCTGCTGATAATGATGTGAGTGAATCATCATTACCACGGACGTGGATGTAGGAAACATGTTGAGTATTAGGATTTGGCATTTCGTATAAGCGCCCAAAAGACCTCTTCTTAGGTTTGCTTGCACAGAGGTTTTACATCACGACCACGCCATAGCGGTTTTGCTTATGCTGTAGATATAGATATGGTTTTAATATAATCCAAGAGTTTAGTGCATACACACGTTACGTACATTGTACTTTAGACCTTAATGTAAATATTACAGAGATTACAAAAGGGGTGCATACATGCAATCAACTTCATTTTTTTGTAACCTAGCATAGACATATATGCATGCAACAAAACCAAAATGTGCACAGCTAAATGCTGCTTTGGGTTTCAAACCATTCTATCTAATGCTTTCAAGTGATACTGCATGCCACATAGATATTTTTGTGAACGTAGCTGGTATATATACCTACTTTAGTTCAGTTCATGAAAGAGAAGTTTTGTGGATTTATTGAGGATTCACTAGTTACCTATTCATCCATTCGAATGCAACGTGCTTTTTTGTGCTGAGTTGCAGTAACAACCAAAGTAAAGCCGATGCGAGGAAATTGTAGGAAGAAAAAAATGCCAGTATAATTTAATGACTTCCACCGTGTACTTTATATAGTACTCAAAATTGTATCCAGTAATCAGGGCAAAAAACTTTGTACTCAAAGCTCGCAACTAACGCAATTTCTTGTAAAATCAAGGGTTCAACATGCCATATAGCTTCAGGTCAAAGTCCAGTCCAACGTTTTGAGCACACGGAATATTTTGTTTATAAGACATTGACGCTACTACTTCCGCGTATAAAATGTTGTGTTATCTTACTCTCATTCCAATCGCAACTTGCGATCTGAAATGAAAGTAAAAATTAGGTTATATTCCTCTCTAAATGGTAGGGTTATATGAGATGAGATATTATTTAAGATACAAATGACAAAAGTATGGTCAAATTTTGACTTTTCCTGCTGGACAGTGAAACTTTCGAGAAAATTACAGTAGTAGATATACAGACGTTACTCTCATTCCAATCGCAACTTGCGATCTGAAATGAAAGTAAAAATTAGGTTATATTCCTCTCTAAATGGTAGGGTTATTTGACATGAGATATTATTTAAGATACAAAAGTATTTTACAAACGTATAAAGTAAGATACAAATTTTTACTTTTCCTGCTGGACAGTGAAACTGTCGAGAAAATTACAGTAGTAGATATACAGACGTCATTGTTCTTCAAGGACAACGGGTACAGCTTTTTGTTGGAGTGAACATGCCTCATATCATGCTATGTATGCCTAATAAGTTTTAATGGAATGAATAGGAAAGAATGACAAATGAAAATGATTTGAAGGTTCATGGAAAGTCACTCATTTTATTAAAGTCTGGTTTAATAGGAGTCATTTATACCTTATTACCTGGTTTTTTACCTTAAACACTTTGTCACAAAATAGGAATTGCTAGCACAAATCGCAGCACTTAAAACATGTCGTATCATCACATATCACATGTAATTCAGGACACAAGAGAGTTGTGAGCATCGAGCTTGCATTCTAAGTTTAGTTCACAATTCTGTATGAATGCACACGGTGTATGACAATTCCTTCAAACAGTAACTTTCACAGTTACATAAAAACGAAAAGTAACCAGAAAAAATGTGACCCTGCACATTTCCCTTGCTGCGACTCGACTGCAACATAAGAAGAAAAGGGCATCATTTAATATAAAATAAGCTTTCAGCTTTCCCGGGATTCGGATCGATCGGATGTAAACACAATTTATAGGGTGAAAATGCATTGTTTTTTGGTATAGATATACATATAGGTATAGCTTGTATTGTGTTCCAATTTACGTTGATAGATCATAGTCGAATTAGAATGAATGCATGAGATGGGAAGGATTTGACTTTGTTCGTTTGAAATTGTAACGCATTTCCAATTGCAAACTTATGTTAAGTATACATTTGTATTTCAAATGACCACACTTTGGAAATTGGCTGTCATGTGTTAGCTTTAATCAGATTGTCTTTTATCTTACTTTACAAATTGATGTAACAAAGCGAAAAGAAGAAAAACACTTAGCAATCCTGTAAATTGATCACGTCTTAGATAAGTACAATGCCTTTAATTCACGTCGTAAAATTTTGCCACTGGCAGCCTTCGGAATGGCAGTCAGAAATTCAACTCCACCAGCTAATTTCTTGTGTTCCGAGACTTTCTCTGCAATGAAGTCTTTCACTGCGTTTTCAGAGAGAGCATCATTCTTGCGCACAATGTAGGCACGAGGCAGTTCTCCAGCACGTTCATCTGGAATGCCTGAAAAGGACATTGGGGCATTAAAATAATGTTATTCTTGAAACTTGAAATTGCAAGAGCTGTAAAAATTTATATATAGCATGGTAATATACTTACCAATGACAGCTACATCTGCTACATCTGGATGAGTTCGAAGCATGTCTTCAAGTTCACTGGGGGCTACTTGAAGTCCCTTCACTTTTATAAGCTCTTTCATTCTACATGGAAATATGAAATTCTTCAATATTTGTGTCTTGTAGGCACTTGTAGGTCACAAGTACTCATATTTAAATAGTTAATTTTGTACCTGTCAACAATCCAGAAGCATTCGTCTTTGTCAAACAATCCAATGCCTCCTGTGTGAAGCCAACCCTCAGAATCGATTGTTTCTGCGGTGGCTTTATCATTATTAAAGTACCCTTTCATCACTTGTGGTCCCTGTGCATTTACAGTTAAGTTGAGCGTGTAATCGGAATGTTAGTGATTCAAATTGGTAAAATCCGTGAACTAATCGTTACCTTCACGCAAATTTCTCCTCGTTGCTGAACTCCCAATGCCTCTCCTGTTGAGGGATCTACAACTTTGCACTGGGTGCCTGGTAAAACCACTCCAGTTGAACCTACCAGAAAGAATTATTGAAATCTATTTAATATCAAGTAGAACAAACAAGCTTAACTGAGTCGTGCAGTTTCCCTAAATCTAAATACAAATTTCGTACCAATTTTTGTGTTTTTCGTATACGCTGGAAGAATATGTGAAACAGGAGAACTTTCTGTCATTCCGTAACCCTCTTGGAAGAAGAAATATTTTCCAGCCTTTTCCAACAGTCTAGTAATCAATGCTTCCCCGATAGGTGCAGCACCTCCCATTATTGCGTTGATTGAAACGAATTCATTTTTAGTGACTTCAGGTGAGTTCGCCATAAACGCTATTAATGGTGGCACAAGATGGACACAAGTGGGCTATTTAATTAATAAAATAATATGACGATAAATTTTGTTGAAGAAATGTTAAATATTATGTATTTTAATGTTGGATGTTCATAATATGGAACATGGATAACCCACAAACCTTGTGTTCTCGAAGAGCTTTAACAAAAACTGGCGGCTCGAATTTCGGCAGAGTTCTGGTAAATGCACCCTGATATAACGTTTTTGCCATAATTACAGTAAATCCATATATATGAAAAAATGGTAAGATCCCGATAAAATGTTCCTGAGGGTTCCCGTTTTCAAAGAAGGAGGTTTCAACATAACCTGGACGCGTTATTTGAAATACATTGCTGCAAATATTGCTGTGGGTGAGCATCACTCCTTTTGGAGGTCCTGTAGAATTTAAAAATATTCGTGAAATATTTCGCATTTTCAGGCAGAATAATTGTTTATTTAATTACAAGGTGTATTTATGTACCTGTTGTACCAGATGAATAAGGTAAAATGGCGAGTTCGTCGGTAGTATCAAATTGGGTACCTTTTGCAAATTCTACACCTTGTGAATTCACCTTAACCATTTCAGAAAACGAGTGGCAGCCATCAACAGGATCCCCAATTACTATAACTGATTTCAAAGTGCTGGAAAGCCTTTGAACCTCCCGAACAATGGGAGCAAACTGGGATAGGGTGACGATAATCTTGGCTTTACAGTCATTTACTTGCTTTGCAATTTCGGCTACAAGAAATTTGAATTATACATGGTGTTAGCTTCAAAAACAATCGAAAAATTAATTGCTATAATTTTTTATAGTAAAACAAAGAAATGACAAAAATGCACCAACCAGCTTTATAAGTAGGGTTGATCGGTGATGCAATAAGGTTAGCCTCCCAAGCTCCTAAAGTTACAATGGGAAACTCTGGAATATTTGGTAATAATACACAAACAACATCAGAACGCTTCAATCCATGTTGCTTCAATGCAGCTCCAAAACTTCGGCTCAATTTGTAAATCATTCCATGCGTATACTTTCTTCCAGAAACTGCACACTCCTGTGAAAAATTGAGAACGTAAAGTTTTTTATTACGACGATTTTAAGCTTGAGATCAATTTGAGCCAACGAAGTTATAAAAAATGTCTGCAATTATCTTACAAATGCCGGTGCATCCTCCCATTTATGTAAGTTACTCCAAAGAAATTCTGGTATAGTAGCATCTTTAATTGGATCGACATGGTCATTGGACGTAATAATATTTGAAGCGTTCACTTGACTAACTCTTGCCGTTTTGTGAATAGATCGATTGAAACATGTCCATCCTTTCGATTGTTTTGCCAGCAATCGAGTAAGAACCTGTGATCTTTTCACCACGGATGATGTGATTTTATATTTATAAGATTTTTTTTAAATGAAATGCTATCCAGAAAGCAGCTAACTATCTGAACAGTTGATGTTACTAGCATACCAGAGGGAAGACTTCTTTTTAACCACTGACGCGACAATGGCAGCTTGGTCAGGAAAGTCTCCTTATTTTAAGTTATTTTTACTGTCTCTACGCTTCACGTTATCTGTATTATCGTGCATTGCCTTGTACTTTAAATCGGTAAGAACACTTTAGCCCCATGTACTTCAGTGTTTCCATCATATTTATGGAACTAGGATGACATGACAAGTATAATGAAGGTGAGATGTGAAAAAACAACAGGGAATGGTAAATTAGTCGGTTGCATGAGTGAAGTCAAGGTCATTTCACAATCAAACTTTTCTGTTGATAGATATAAATGTTTTTTCAACACAACATGTGAGTATTTGAACACAGTGAGAACGAGAAATTCAAGATCAAACTGTGTGTGCTATTCAGTCCAATAATATTACTCTTATTCAGTGTTGGTATGCAATACATCTGTGTTGTGGCTGTATGAATATTCACATACATTTTATGTGTGTATGATGTGCCTTTGTGTACTTGTGTATGGAAATGATCCTCGGACTTAACTTCGCTTTATGCATTTTATCTAACTGAACTGAATATAGATTTACAGATTTCCTCCAAAAAAATCTCACACTTGCCATCATTCATCCCTGAAGCTGTACAAGAATTATCCCTGTAACACGTTGTCGTTATCTCATTTCATGAACCATGTAAAATGCGTCTTAGAATTCCAGAAGAAACTGTTGCAATTCCACTTTATTCGGCTTCGGCTTAATAATGCATAAAATGTAAAAAAAATCGACCACCTAAGTACTTACACACCACGTAATTATTTATTTGAAAAGGGTTCATTAAATTATTAAAATCTAACAAGGTAATAAAATAAAAGCTATAACAAAAAATAATAAAACACCATAATAATATTGACTAGTTCGAATATTACTATTATTTAAGCTTCAGTTCAAACTAGATGGTACAGATAAGAACTGCATGAGCTATGAAGTGTTGAAACTATTCCATGTAACTGCATGAGGATATGTATTTTATAACATTTTTATAGCGATTCATAGCTAGTTTTACACTTTTAGTATGAATGTTTATATTAACATGCGTAAGAGCCCCTTCTACAATACACGACGTACACGGAGTAAACACACAAGATGAAACGATGAAAGCAATGTTCTACATCACTTTTTCTATTTGCAGTTGTGGTAGAAATGGCAGTTGGCATCTACTATTAGTGTGGCACTTCAGATTTACAATTATCCAATAAAAATAATGATATATATAGGCATTTCAAAAGTAACGCTTTGAAAGTGTAGACGATGAAAGTTAATCAACGCAAAAATTGAGGAGCAATGGAATTTCTAATCCCAATCGATAAAACGCATTGTTTAAAACTTTTAAACCTGAAAGCTCTTAACTCATTAGAGCATGAGCACGCTCACAACGTAACTGTAGGGAGCCAAGTTGATTTGATTAAATCAGCACATCGTTCTCCTATCATTATAGTTGGCGCATTGAGATTTGCACTAAAAAGAGCAAAAAAAAGTAATTATTTCAACATTTAGAAATAAATTCTTGAATACGCATTGACGCAAAGATTAGATTGATTCCCGATAAATATTTTCATAATCTTACTTTGTAATTACTGGCATAACACTTGCATCAGCAACACGAAGGCCTCTAGTACCAATGACTCGTAGCTCTGAATCCAACACTGCCCTTGGATCCCCAACTTTCCCCATAGGACAAGTACATGATGGATGATAAATAGTTTGGGGAAGGGTTTTGATTACACATTCGAAATAGCGACGACTTTTGAATATGTAATTTTCACAGCCTGGCATAGGAACTGGATTCATTCGTCCACCTGCAACTTGGAACGCGCTGGTTCCCTCGTACATCTTTACTAAAAACTGTAAACCGTCTATCAAAGCTTCTACATCTTCATCACCGGAATCGCTAAAATAAGCTGGTTGGATTATCGGTTTGGACATTGGATTAGCGTCCGCCAATTTAATATAACCCCGACTCTTGGGACGAGCCAGAAGCACCCAAATCAAGTGAGCATCTGAGGGCTCAGTGGGTTTCATCCATTGTTCCCAAAAATTTGTTGAGTAGGGGCCCAACAGATCCTGAAGTTTACCAAAGTCTTTGAAATTGCCTATAGAAGTCAAGATGTAGAAAATATTTGGCCAATCAGGCGATGTTTTTGGCGTTGAGTAGAAGCCATAGCCGCCCATTCCCGCTGCACTTGTTAATGGCCCAGTTCCATAGAGGAGGTATTCTAAGCCTGAAGCTAGAGAGGAATCACGGTTTGGTATAAAGGATACTGGAGAGTCTGCTAAGAAATGGCCAACAGCAGACACGTGATCTTGTAGATTAAGTCCCACTGGAAGGTTTACAACTGGCCTTATCTATCAAAAGAAGCAATCATTGGTAGCTGACTCTGGTCTGTTTGTATGTATTTCCTTCCGTATAGTAGTCGTATTATTTCTTAGTAGAGAATACTTACCCCAACTTCTTTTAGGTGCTCAAAAGGTCCTATCCCCGACAGCAACAACAACTGTGGAGTGTTAATAGCTCCAGCACATACTACCACCTCTTTTGTTGCTGCAGCAAACTTGGGTATCCCGTGGTGCAGATAAGAAACTCCAGTTGCTGTCATTGTTTCGTCAAAATGTATCTGGATTACAAAGTTACACAATTATTTATTTCGAAACTTGCTAATATTCATATCACATCCATTCCATAGTTAAGCAAGTAAAAGGCTGAATGAGTTTATACCTTGGTTGCATATGCGTATCTACGAATGACAAGGTTTTTATTCAAGAGGTTAGGAACAATGTAGCCTCTGTACGTACTAAAACGAACGCCACGCTTCTGCGTAACGTCAAACGGTCCGAAACCTTTATAATGCACAGACATCGTAAACGTCTAATACTTGTAATTATACTTCATTATAATTTACTTGCATTACCTTGAGTTTGAATTGCATTCGGATCGAACCCTGTTGGATATCCTAGTTCTTCAGCTGCTGCCAGCCAGTACTTGAGTGCTGGCTTAAATGACAAGCCTTCAATATTCATTGGTCCTCCTTCACCATGATATGCTTCTACAAAGTTGAAACGTTATTATAGAGCTGCAGAATGTAAGACTACTTCGTGTAAAACTGCATGTTTTATCATGTTAAAAAGGCATAAATGCATGCCGCATTACCGCTTCCTTTCCAATGCCCATGATAGTCTTCTAGTCTTCTAAAATACTGCAAAACGTTTTGATAGTTCCATCTAATGTCCCCTGTCAGGTTTGCCCAAAGATCAAAATCATTTGGGTTTCCTCTCATGTACTGCATCCAGTTATGGTTGGAAGAACCTCGAGTTCAAATTCATTTTTAATCAATATATTACTACGCTCAAAGAAGTTTCAGCCACAACATAGAATCTAAGTTGTAAGTTGGACTAATATAAAGCATACCTCCCAAAGACCTTCCTCTTGGCCATGGCATTTCCTAAACAATGTAAATTATAACTTATTGTATATTGTACTATTGGAAGACGTTATAAAGGCTTGTCAATGTACAAAAAAACTAATTGCATACACATTCACAAAATAAAATATATACAAAAAAGAGCAAAAACAGGAAGGGTGAATAATTTTTCACTATAACTTGAAACTCAATAATTTTCTTTTCCTTTATAATTAGTATTGGACTTGTACTTGGCAATTATAATGATTTGTTCTAAACCTGATCACGCCATGCGTATCCCGAGCCATTCAATTTTACATAATATTCCCAGTCAACGATAGGCTGTGATAGATGCACCGGGTTTGCAGCTGGTATATAAGACAGGATTGGAGGGTCGCCACCTAATTCAAAAAATTAGTTATTACAAATTACAAATAACCAAAGTTAACGTTTATTACAAACGTTTGGAGGGTACCTGCTTCAATGAGGCATACGCGAAACGCTTCTGACAGACGCGCTGCAACTGCAGCTCCGGCTGAACCTCCCCCCACTTGCACGAGTAATTAAAAAATATTTGAATATTAGCACGGAGTTTATGAACCATTTTGTAATCTTTTTTATAAGGAACCTTCACATACCAACGATGAAATCGAATGTCTCAGGACTTCTCGGATTATGGATATAGAGGAAAGAACTTGTTAAAGCAAAGTCCATTAATTGTTGGTACCACGCAAGTTTTATTACCAAAAGTGGACCAAAAGTGGCAAACAAGACTAAATACACCGGATAAACCGGTAATAATTTAAAAAGATGTATCATTGTAATCAATAAAATATTACTTAATATATTATTTAACGGTACTAGCTTGACATATTTTGGCTGCTGAACTCTAGTGTCGGGGAACTGTGTTGATTTGAAATTATTTAATAAAAAAGTTATTACCAGCCTAATAAGGATTGATAAGGATAGCTGTTATTATTGCCTTCAGCAGAATGCAATTGTGAACTGATCAGATTCAACTAAATCACAAAAAAATTTGACTTAGGCATTTTGCACTAAAAGCTTATCAGCATTAATTATTGTTAAACTTTGTGTAGTTCCGAAGATTCACTCACTGAATTTCACTTTCTCATAGATTTCAACTCTTTAAGCAATTGTGTGGATGGAAGCACAATGTTGAATGTAGCAGTTTAGTTATGCCAAATTGTTGAGCACCCATGCAAATCATAAGTAAAGTAAAGTTCTCATATAAGATTTGTATATATATACCAACGCAACACCAGCACTACCAAACTATATGATAACTATTCACCATGCGTGCTTCTAAATATGTAAAGACTTTCAGTCGATCTTATCAAAAATGTTAGCTGTACTCTATGCTTGCATTCATGCTTCTTACTATTCCATTCATGTTTTGATGTTCCGAACGAGGACTTTCTTAATTTTCATATAGTTAGTCGAATTTGGCTAGCGATGAAGAGGAATAAAGACATGAGTTATATTGTTGTAGGGGCTTGTCTTCTGTCCTGCCTGAGTGGTTCGTAATAACAAGCATGAATTGCTTGTAATAATTCAATTATTTAGGTTATTTAATGTTGTGGGCGATTCGATGGACTACCAAAAAGTTATGGAGCTATATATGTTTTCATGTATTATATAATGTGGAGCGATAGATAGCAATCGATCGATTTTTAATTTTGAAGGTGCCATAAATTACCTCAGACAATAATATCATTATTTACCTAAGGAGTAATTTAAAATATAAAAAGACGTAAAACCTTATGGCGATCGATTATTTTTGCGATTATGCAAGGCAATGTGTGTATGCAATTCTTTTTATTATATACGCACGTATATAGGTGATTACCCTTTCTAAGGTGAAAACTGAAAAGTTGTCTCAGCAAATATATTAATTTTCCTAGAGTTTATTCTGCTAACATTATTAGTTTGCATAAATAGATTCTGCAACACATTTTTCTTATGGCAAGTGAACTTTATTTTGTCGTGCCTTCAAGAATTGTTATACTTCAGTAGGTCTTAGCTTTCAACTATCCTTTCATTTTGCTATTATTTTTAACTGGTTTGCAGGACAGCGATACTTTAAGTGTTCATTATTAAAAACATTCACTTGTATGTTCAGTATAAGTACTCAAGTTCAGTATTTTTATTTCTTATTTGGAAAGTACAATACTCGTTTGGTTTTTGTTCAACCTGTTATAAAATAGATACGTTCCATCCCATAGGATATAAGGAAGTAAAAAATTATAAATGAAAGAAGGAAACGTTCAGCTTTGGAAGGGCACAAAAAATTTCATTCCCTTTTTGCAAAATTAGCAAAAATTATCGAAAAAACATACACAATGAAAAACGTTTATAATTGGTTATCTAAAAAAACTGAAGCCGTTAACATTAATGTAATCTGATCGTGAAAAAATATGTACTCATAACTTGACTATACAGTTTTTACAGGAAAATTAAGGTTTAGCAGCAAGGTTCATAGAGTCCACTGTAATGATGTATAATCAGATGGATGCGTGCCTATGTGCTTTTCAAAATGGTTACTTACGTGTGAATAAAATTGCCCAAAAAAATCTTCAAAGGTAAGGATTTTGAGATAGCAAAATCTTTGTTCCAAACAGGCTTTATTCACGACAAATCGATGCAAATGTCTAGTTGGTGTTGTAATAATGTGTCTCTCTATACCAAGGTAAGTATATTCGCGTTGTTGAAATAAAAACAACTTTTTTTAGCAAATGCGCCCTTTTAAATTCTTACATGACGTGACATATTGAATAAATATTCATTTAACTTCCTTATACAATTATTTTAATAGCTGTTTTGTATTGTAGCATACAACATATAGGAAACCCCGGGGGCAGATATGCTGACTCCCCTTCCAAAAAAACTTATGAAGCACAATAAATTATATGCAAAAAAGGTTTAATGCTTTTTTTTGTAATACATTTCATAAATAATCTAATCATACGTATGTAATTGTATATAAGGCATACATACAGAATCAACCATTTCTAAATTATACAATTATATAAATCTAGCCATTCAGGGCAATTTTCTGATGCGTGGCGGAACGACAGAAAATAACTAAACTATCATGGAGGAAATTAGATTTTTTTTATATAGAATTAGAATATAGTAAATCAAGTAAATGTATCTATCATATTGTATTAGTGTATTCTTCTATTCTTCCGGTTAAAATTTGAAGACTTGAATGATTGAGTCGTACCCCCACACAGTCCCTCAACATTTTAAGTAGGCGCAGTTCCGTTGTCAGTCTGATGATTGCACTAAACGGTAGACAAATCATATTGAAATTTCAGTTTTATTTTAGACGCTTTCATGACACATTATTGTGTTATGACCCAATTTTTAATCAGTCACCTTCTTATGAGGCCGCAAATGCTCGAGATAATCCATTTGAACAGGTTTGTCGGCAGCTAATTGCTCCATTGCTTTTTCAAAAGTGAACCACTTTCTTTTTCGGCCTAAAGAAATAGTTTTTAGGTAAATTTTTAGTGGATCCCAAGTAATTTTTTTGTCCAACTAATAGTTCGTAATTTAAGCTAATCGTCCCACAAATATAGTTCTAAATTAAATAAAAGTCACCTATTGCTTTAGAATCTTCCCACTCTGGCAACTCTTCAGTCACAATCAGCACGTATACGGCTGTGCGGTGTTTTCTTTCTTCATTCTAGAAAAATGTAAATGAAATATTAATGTTAAATTCAATGCTAAAAGATTCTTATAGGTTTACGACGTCATATGATTTGAGAAGAGTATTCATATTTCATGTACAGGTTTAAGGTTGACTTTATTTAAGAAGGCATTAACCTGAAATGTTCCAAGGAATCTTTCTATTCTGCCTTGCACTCCAGCTTCTTCAATGACTTCACGAAGATGCTGCTACATCGCTTGTTTCTTCAGGCTCTATTCCACCTCCGGGAACAATCCATTGATCAGTGTGACTTGACGAAGTTACTAATAATATCTAAACAATTTAAAATGATCCGTTCCGTAGTTCATTTAATTTTTAAAATATTTTGAAAATTATTGGGCATTATAGAAAAACAACGGTATTTTAATATAGAAAATTAATATAGATAATTGATGATGGTATGTAAATATTCTCTCCAAACCTCAGACTCTGATTCATCTTTTACACAAATACACGCTGCTCGTTGTCTGTAGCCTTCATTGTCATAAATTCTTGTTGAGTTGGGTTTCTCCTTCACCATCTTGATTGTGTTCACTTTCCGATTGAAAGTGTAATGCTTTGCTCTACTGTCTTCGCAAAAATAAACTTACAAGTAGATAATTATATAGAAGATTACGCAAAATTGCAAAAGACCAATTAATTCCTCCTATTAACAATGATTTTAGTGTCTCATAATTCGGAAAATTGGAATCCGTCACAATCTACGATTCACTTGTGAAACCAAAACAGAATGAACTTCACAGATAGTTTTTTTAGCGTAACAGAAGTTTTTGACAGAAATGATGCAACATATTATATAGGAAGAATGTCAGATTGTGATTCACCTTTAAATAAAGCGCATATAAGCTCTTATATAAGCAGTCAATTAGTTTTTTTTAGCGTAACAGAAGTTTTTGACAGAAATGATGCAACATATTATATAGGAAGAATGTCAGATTGTGATTCACCTTTAAATAAAGCGCATATAAGCTCTTATATAAGCAGTCAAGCAAGGGTTGAACTGAATATGTTAAAAGAATCAACTTATCGAAACGACTTATTATGCTAAATTCATGATGTGTGAATTTGAGAAGTAATTATATGTCGAAATTACCAATAATCCAAAAAAAAATCAAAAGTTGTTTTCGAGCATTTTACTTCGAAGATGGACAGCGTATTAATTGCTATTCACAGGAAGATATATTCACAGTGAAGATGAAAGAGCGTCTCACAGCGCGGACTCAGAGTGCACCACAGATTTTTGTCGAAGGCTGATAAAATGGTAAGATGAAGATATTGTTATTGCAAACAGCAAAGGAATCTATTTGATTCACAATCAGTCTTTCATTTTCCATGCGGACGTCTCCGTTTCTCCCGTCATCACATGGATGGTCATTCTTGACACAATAATTCGTCTCAGAGAATTCGCCCCTTGTTATCATGATCGCTTCATCAGTTCCAACTGGTCGAGTTTCACTGGTAAAACAATTATTATCCAAATAGGGCATGTCCCGTTTCACGCATTCTGAAGAACGATGCCTAAACCTGTTGTTTGTGTCACGCCAAACGTTTTCACGATGGAGATTATTCGGATTAAAGTTTTCTACACCAGTTTCTGTAATGGGACAACGATAATTAGAACAACAAGTGGTGGTCGGAGGCAGATAGTCTGCTTCCAAAGAATCAACTCCACAACACTCTGTTGAACTGTTATTATTGCCATCAACTATGTTTTGAAATAGGGAGTAGGTTACTCTCACTCTCGCTAGTTCCATTCTCCGTCATTTATCGCAACTCGTAGAGATTGCGTTTTCTTTTGTCGTAATTTTGTAGATATAACGCAAGTGTTTCAATTTTGAGATCTATTTGAGCGCACTCATTCACTTGCACAAAGTCACAGTTGGCAAAATGCAGCATTGGGATTTTTATTGCGCTATGGAAGATTGTAAGGTACTCCGTTTCCACAATACTATTGAATGGTTTACCATGCACACAAATTGCGTCGAGTCGAGTCCTTGCTCTTATTTCCTTTCCGTCAAGCTACCTGTAATTGGAATTAACGTACTTAGAAGGGGCATGAACATTTTTGTGTCCGATAAAATGGTGTACAAAAGTACGATTTATGAAAGTAATTGCATCATTATATACGTTTTGGTGCATGTGTAAGAACTTACAATGTTTGCAGGTGTGCTGGAACATGTGAGTCACTAAAAACAAGTTGGAAGTGGACGTAGACTTTCAGGGGAACCTGCACTATAGACAAAAGAACTATAATGAGAATCTATTGCTTGTGATAAAAACAATTCTATTGCCAATGATCCTTTTCCCATGCTAATTACATAACTGTAAAAGGTGGGATTTAATAGGTGGTAAAGAGAATTTTAGTGTGTAAAAGAAAGTCACACTAGACTTAGACATAAAACGATTTTCAACTAAATCTCTTCTACATGTTATACTTATCGTAGACATGCATATGATGTGGATTCAATGGGAAATATAGAATGGGGATAGTTATAGACGTTGTATGGATTTCCATATATTCTACCCAGCATTTGTATAATCAATCCAACTTATTGGATCTTGGATACACAGTAGCGTGCAAAGTGTACTTGCATTTTGCAGAATGCAGAGTAGTCAACACGAAATATACTTGAAACGGTAAAAGCCGGAGCAAAAACCTCTGCTTTGTCGGTGTGCAGCAAAAAAAAGTTTTGAAGTTGGAAGTTGGAAGTAGAACACTTTGTATAAGCTAATACAGATATAATGAATGGAAGGTTACAATTTTGGCATGTATAGCATCCTAAAGTTCAGGTCATATAGATAAACTGCTAATAGTTCTTATAAAGTAGAAATATATAAAGAATAAAAACGACATGTTCACCTGAATACGTTTAGAAAGAAAGACAAGCAATGCTACAGCGAATGAATTAAAACATGATGCATAATGCAGATTAGGTGGTTTGTAAAGGAATTAGTTCGATAAACCCCTGAACCTTCCTCGTGTAAACATACTGTACAATACACAATTACATTACAATACTACAATACACAAGTACTATAAACAGTTAATCCAGTACCTTTTAGTTTTCATGCTTCATGATAATAAGTAAAATGCCAATAAATGTTGGTTCATCCGATCTGGAATATAAGGATTACACCTGTGTCAATTTACATTGACTCGTCACTTTTCACCTGCTTCAGATAAACAACATGCAGACATGCACATAAGCTTGTAATGAACCAATTTGTAAAATCATGTAAATATTTTGAGAGCTGGAGGGTTGACCTTCATACCCATCATAAAAAAGTGAGAATTTGACTTATTTCGACTTCTACGTCACAAGTAGCACAGAATCTCACCATATGGAAGAAGCATTAGTGTTTACAGTAAATGTAAATATTATTTGCTAGGACTTATGCTTGTCAAAACAGCAAAAATTTATTGAATGACTCTTATAGAATGAAGTATGGATTTAGCTTCCACTGCGCAAGCCGGCACGATCAGTTCCGGAAACTAAAATACCTGCCCGGGTTTCCAGCAATAACAAACAAGATGAAATGCATCATTGTATACACGTCTGTATACAAGTCTGTGTACGTTACCTCTGCTTCAACAAGATTTGTACATTGGTTATAAAAACAACAGGGATAAACATGTCATTGTCTTCAAGATCAATTTTACAGCATCATAATCTATCAGGAAAAGTTCATGTGGGTTTTTTTCTTGGTCGTATCTTTTAGTTTTATGAACACATCATAAGAGGAACATATTTCACCAGTCACCAGCACCAATTATATACCCTATTTGCATTTTCTCATCCACTATTCACCATTTTGATTATCCTTGCATGAATGGAAAAGGAATGGAAACATTCATTTTCATATTTGCTTAAACAACCTGCATCACTTAAAATTATCAACTAAATGGATACATACTACGCATGGAAGATATGCCTGTTTTAGAATGAGATGCTATTTACATACTTAACTTAAGGTACTCAACATTTTCAGATTGGTTTTATGGGAATGCATACATATCATGGTGAATGACCTACGAATGGAAAAACTTGTAGGAAACTGTATTACATCCAAGATAATCCTCAGTATTTAGAAAGCGATTGAGCCGGCTGGATATTTCGTCCTTTCTTCTGTGATATTTTTTTCTAACAGTATATTTCTATCCAGTTTATTTTTTTCTACCAGTATATACCAGCTCGTATATTTTTGAAATTGGAAACAATGAGTTCAATTAATTTTAAAGTAATAGCTATTTTGCTAATGTCATATACTAGTCAATTTGCAGTTGTAAACTGTGATGGAGACCATGCTCATAATGCTCACGCTCACGAAGCTAGTGCCAGTACGGTAACTTCAGAATCAACGTCTTCCGGGCCAACAGGAACGATAACAACTGTCCATTCAACTAGTGGAGATCCAGGTGCCCATGATGGAATTGCTAGTATTATCTCTGGTCTTAGTCCGGACCTTATTAAAAGTCTGGCTGGAAATCCTCAAGTACAATCAGCACTGAGAGCTTCTGGAATTGATCCAGCAGCTGCTGCTGCTGCAGCAACAGGAGGTGGTGGCGCATATGATTTTCCATCTTCTGGATATGATTATCCACCTCCTCCAGTAGCTCCAGGAATACCCGGGCTTGGTGGATTAGGAGGACTTGGTGGATTGGGAGGTCTTCCTTTCTTTGGTCCATACAAATCTCTTTCATTTAGTGGAGGCTATGATCTATCTGCTATTCCTTACCTTATCTTCAAAAAGGTAAATATTAAGAACATTTTGTGTAATATTTAGTTTTTATCATGATTCTGTTCCGTATCCATACAGTGTTTGTACTGATAAATTAAGACATATTTTTTCAGTTATTTTTATGATGAAACTTTTATTCTAATTACAGATAATCCTTGTCATTGGAGGTGGTATCCTTATACTGGTTATTTTAGCAATTCTTGCAAAGGCATCAGCAGCGGGAGGTCTTTTATACAACTTGGGCTCATCTTTTTCACAAGCATTGGCCGGTTCTGCAGCACTCGATGTTGGTCCAATTCACAAATCTGTTGCTGGCTCCGCTGCAGTTGGGGCATCTGCAGGAAATCAATTCAGGCCAAGCCCTGTGCCTGTAATCTCACCTCACTTAAATCAACAAGTTCAGGATAGTTTGGATCAGCGTTTCTAAACGGTTCAGATAGGGTATACCAAAACCTTTTTTAACTACAAATATGCAGATTGAAATATAATTCAAGTATCTCGCAATGGAAGTTTTATTTTGCAAAATTATGTTCTTGGTTCTTGTCAAAATACGCATAAATTAAATACAAAAAATAAATCTAGAATAACATATTCCACTTTTCACTTTACATTTTTTGCATGTGTAAAAGCATTTTTATTTGAGAAACGGAATGAGCATGAATATTGGAAACAATCAGTTCATATGTATGTAATATGTATATTACATACAAGCATACGAATATACATTCGGTACAATAATTATCGACTATTTTAAAATGACTAGGGATTTGCATAACTGACTGGCAACTGGCATTATCGAAGTTTTGCAAGCTGTCTAAGAAATAAAATTCTGAAACCGATGCACTATTTGCGATGCAGCAATTGTGCAGGTTGAGGTCCCACAATTTTGAATGTCCAAGAAAGTTTATCCAATGTTCCAATCTGACTTGATCATATCCGCACACATTTCTCCTATCACTATTGTAGGTGCATTTGTATTGGCACTAGGAAAAGTTTAAAAAAATGGCCTGTTAGTAATATACACGTAGATAATCGATAATAATTTATAAAGTTAGTTTTCAACTGCTATGAATCAAAACAATAAAGCAGGCAACAACATACTTAGTAACAAACGGCATGATGGAAGTATCAGCAACTCTTAACCCTGTAACTCCTTTTACTCTGTAACAAAAACTCGGAATTATCTCATATTTCTGCAGGTTACGCTGATACGTAATTCCTATATTTAATCTCTTTCAGTGACTTACCTCAACTGTGAATCAACAACTGTACTTGCATCTTCTACCTTTCCCATTGCACAAGTTCCACTGGGATGATACAAAGTTCCAGTGAACGTCTTTACAAGACACTCGATATACGCAGTACTTTTGAATAGAAAATTATCACATTCAGGGTATGGATGGGAAAGATGTGCATTTATTTTTTGCAATGACGTAGTGTTTTCATAAAGTTGTAGTATTAGGGAAACTCCCTCTACGATTGCCTTAAAATCTTCATTTTCAGGATCAGAGTAATATCTAGGATCTATCAAAGGCTTTGACATCGGATTTCTATCCTTTAATCTAATATAACCTCGACTTTTAGGGAGGCCAAGTGAAACCAGCACAAAATGACAATCTTCCCCTAAAACAGGATCTAGAAAGATTTTGGCATCTTTTGCATTAAATCGGGTCTCCATGAGTTCTGCGAGACCTGGAAATACTCCTAGACTAGGTACGGTGTACATTATATCTGGCCAGTTAGGCGATGGTGCAAAGGAAGTGGATGTTAGTCCTAGTGCCACTATTCCCATTGGAGAAGAAACAGGTCCTACAACAAAATGAGAAGTATTAATAATTAAATTTCAGAGCCCCTCTGTTAAGTATCCTTTTACTAATAATAATAAATAATTAACCATAACCATCATAATATCATACATACCACTTCCATCTTTTGCGTAATTAAAAAATGCTCCGATATCCAAATCTCGATGCAACAAAAAGGAATCGGTGGTGTTTACTATAAACGGTCCTATGGCTGTAGTAACATGATCCTGGAGATTGAGACCAACAGGAAGATCTACAACTGGTGGTATCTGAGAATGTGCCAAGATTGCCAAGTTTAGGTAAAGCTATGTTATGAGTAGAGCTCGGTTGCATTCAGACTGAAAGGAAATTTTTTGCATTCCTTTCAATTCAATTCAATTCAATACACGATGAAAGGAATTGAATTGTTTTTATGTGAATTGAAAGGGAATTGAATTTAATACGCCCTGAAATGAATTGAATTGAACACTATGAATTGCAATTCATTCCTTTCATAATACCGTATATAAGTACCACAATTTCTTCGTATTAAATTTTACACATTGTTACGCTGAATGCATGAAATGCTAGTAAAATTTGGTCTTCTACTTTCAATGCATTTTACACCTTCATTATTTTGTCTGTTTTGTGTGTATTATCGCATTTTTACAATTATCAATAATATGATATTGCATATATCTAAACTCCTCATAAAAGCGCGCACATATTAGAAATGTTTGATTACACCGACGACGATGAAGGATCACTTTGTAGCTTTAAAGACTGGATTTTATCATGATTATGGTAAGTTGTAATGATATTATAGTAGCAGTAAAAGTTATAATAATTAAGTAATTATTACTTAATCAGTTTCTTGCTTGTTACTCAATTCCTAATTACTGAGTAACTGAGTGAATAACAATGCATATTTTGTGATTTTTACAAACTCGTCGTATGTAATAAATTTGACTTCGAATTTGGATATATTATAGAATATATGGAAATTTCTATTTTGAAAGGAAAAAATCAATTCAATTCAATTCAAGCCCATGAATTGAATTGAATTGAAAGGAAAACTAACTTGAAAGGAATTGAATTGAAAGGAATATGACCAATTCAACTCTTGAATTGAATGTGAATTGATTTTTCTTGAATTGAATTGAATTCAACCGAGCTCTAGTGCACACTATGATCATGATGATGATGATCATGGCGATAGGAATTACGCTGGCCAGAAAATTATATCAGCATTTTGCCGTCGGTAATGTTGGATTCTGGTTTGGTTATATATAGTCAATAATGTTTTTGCATTCATCTGGTTTGGGAGAAAATAGGAGGTATATTTTAGGCTGGTTTTTTGGTATGAAGATAGGATCGAGATATCTAGCGACAATATTTTCTTATCAAGATTTGGTTCACATTGGAATTCGAATTGTTTGGACTTTCTCTTGCTTCCCAATCCTATCAAATAATACGGTGTAGTCAGTCGTACGTCTCTCTGTCTACATGTCCGCTTGTTTTTCGACCAACGGCTATCCAGCTCGTAATAATTCTAGGCATTCATCTGTTTGTTTTTGTATTCATGTGCAGAGAAAGAAATGGAGAAGTAATGTTCTTTTCATGATTCCCTTTTGATAGCTTTCCCCCGTTGATTTCCAGTTTGGTGTGTTTGGGAAATAGAGATTTGATCTAGAGAGTCATTCGACTTTACCAAACTACTGATCGCTGTACTAGAAAATATATAATTGGGTTTAGGACAATGCCACTACAGTGCAGGAAGGAATTTCGATTGGAACTTTAACTTTTTACAACATGTCTGCTTGAGTCGTGTGCACATTTGGATAGATATATACCTACTTCAATTTAAGATATATGAACGTTATATTCAGGGAGGAATAATACTAATCGTAAGTTCGATGTTGTTTTCTAAAACCATCTGGGCTGAATCTCACACGGCCAGAAGTCACTTTTGCTAATAGACAATTATTCGCTGAAAATTTTACAAGAAATAGGAATGGCAAAAGTATGTTGATATGGTGGAAAACAAATTTATCACAACAACCATCTCATTCTGATAAACAAACAGGACCACAGTCAAGTGGCATCAAGTTTTGATTGGTTGTGTCGTGCAGTTATCTTCAATCTGAAATATTTTAACATCTAACAATCGAATATACATTCTAATTAATGAATGAAAATGTTTTATCGAAAGTCGAAAGATATGTATATGGTTATTGGTAAATGTTTGAAATGCATGTACAATTCAAAAAGGTATCATCATAACATAACCTATTGGCATAGTTGGAACAGCTCCTCAATAAGCCTTAATGTACTTACAAACGTATTTACATATGCTCTACAAACAATATACCAAAAGTTGGCTTGAATTCACAAAAGTTGTACGCTAACAGTCCAGTAAATTTGAGTAAAACTTTATAGTTCTATCAACTATCAAACATCCAAAAAACTTTCGTTCAATATATACTCAATTCTTCGTAGATGCATTAAAACTTCTGACATTATCGAAATGTCGTAGTAAATATGTATTACTAATATGCTTTAAGTACTCCTCGATTTGGAGAGGCAAATATGGGAGTTGAAAACTTTTTCTTGAACTTACAAAGGCGCTCTACCGCCGAATTACGGAAAGTATGTGATGAGCAACTAAATATAGATGAGAGGTTGAATCATAAAGAATTGAAAAAGTGGAATGAGTTTATGAGGGGAGTTGAGAGAGGAAAAAGGGAAGTTAAAACGGAGAGAAATGTTGTATATACATATATATATATTTATATATTACGGGAAGAGATGGCCAAGTTCTTAGGGATCAGGATGAAGAGTGAATTGGTTAGAGATGGATGTGTGCGATAGCTCAAGGAAAGAGGATCTGAAATGGAGGAAGAAAAAGGGAGCACAGCAAAGCAATGTGTACTTATATGAACATATTACAAGGGCGACGACGTCATCATTGTTAGCGATAAAAGTTTTTAGGAGTGATGTTGATGGTGGTGGTGGTGGTAATAGTGGACTTGGCACACCAAATTATATTTATTTTGAGACTTACTCTATTCATATTAAAGGAGGAAAGAGACATAAGTATATTCCATTTCTCGCTATCAACTCGCAAATCCTCTTCGAATTAAGTTATCATATATATTTTAATACTGTTGAAAAATGTACATAACTATATATAAAAGTATGAATATTTGAATTTATACACGAATTAAGTCTCTCTCCCACACACACACACACACTGACAAAGTAAAGCACCACCAGGAGAGAAAATGCTAGTGCTTATAATGTAAGTCATGGCCATGTCATGACGAAATTTCAACTCCATTTAACTTGCTACAATAATGTAGTAAATGCTTTGCCAGCTGCCACCACCAGTATTTTAAGTATGGATGCGTATAGCACAAAATATTTTAACCTCAGCCTAGACCTCAAAAAGATCTTCAAAATTAGAGACTTTTCTAATAAGCATAATTTCCGTTTGAATTTTAGGAACACAGAAAATTTTCCACTTTTTGATCAATGCATAAAAAGCTTGAAACTGAAAGAGCGCACACAGAGAGGAGGCAACTTCACATTTTATTCTGATAATATGCCCATATATACACTTGAGAGAAAGAGAAAACCCGGAGAGTGAAGAAATGGAAGAAAATGAAAATGTGAATACTTTTCCTCTCTCTCTTTCTCTCTCTCTCTCCCTTTCTTTGTGAAAGCATCTGAAGCGTAATATTCTTCACCTATCTTCTTCTTTTCCTCCTCCTTATTTAGTTGAAGAGGCATGGAGCCTGCATAATCATGCAATATGCGAAAGAGCCCAAGCCAAGAATAGAAAAAGACATCAAAATAAGGTCGCAAAGAGAGAAAGAGAAAGTAGGGCTGAAGAGCACACAAAGCCGACCTTTTATTTCCTTTCCTTTCTTTACAAGATTTTTTAACACGGAGCAAAAAAACTCTGCTATACTCCTCTATATGCTCCTTGCCAATGCTCCAGTTCAAAAACTCTTCTTCTTCCTCTCGTGCTTGTGCATATCATCAGCATGATTATCATCTTCTTCCTCTTTATACTTGGTCGATTCATTCTTGCTGGTAAGAAGAAGACTAGAAAGTGGAATAATACACCATGTCATCCCATGCCATATAGCGTTCCTTTCCTTTCAATAGTTTAGTATAAGCTTTGCTTTCTCCATTTGTGTGTGTGTGTACTCAGCTCTCTTCCCACCGCTGATAATATCTTTAGCATCCGGCCACCACTTATATGTATGTTGCACTTAATGGTTCTCCTTGTGAGTCTCCACTTAATCTGTTTAACAGGGGCATAGCCAGCTAAAAGATCTCACTGACAAGTCTTGCGTGACTTTCTCCCAGTTATATGTACACATTATTTTCATTCCAATCCTTTTGTGAATATATGAGAGTCTACGAATCAGAGACACATTTATAATCATATATATTTAATATATAATGCCTACTGTATCAAATAGCTTAAACTCTGGATAATGGCTGAAGATAAAAGATGAGCTATAAGTCCCTTGCGAGAGAAAAGTTTTGAATTCTTACTGCCGCACATTCATGCATGCATACACGCTCACTATTATCTAAAGCATGAGGATTCGATTCATCGAAAGTGTTTTCTCTCTCTCTCGCCGTACAAACAAACCAGAGAAAAGTGAGAAAGTAGGAGAAAGTACGCGTCACGAGTTGAATGAAAAAATGGGCGAACAATATATGACTCAGAAGCTAGGCGAAGCTGGTAGTATAACAAAAAAATTCATTGTAAACATTAGATTCGATGGAAGGAAACGGAAAAGGGAAAAAGTAAGTTAGGCATTTTCATTTTGAATGGGCTCGTGTAAAACCAACAATTATTTCTTTTGTAATATCATATAATATCGGAAAAGGGGGAAAAAGGTCATCACTAACGAACATCGAAGACGAGCACATCCTCATCATCATCACAAGCAGATATCACAGTATATTTTCTTATTTTCCTATCGCGAAACTCAGTTGTTGAAAGTAGAGAAGGAAGAGAAGAAAGAGAAAGTAGTACTAGAATCGGGTTATCAGCATCTTGATCATCATCATCACGATCCTATCTTTACACAAAAGTTGAAACTTTGCCTTTCTTATAGCCTCCTTCTTATTCGAGGGCAGAATATATAGTATATATATAAAGGCGAACCTCGATCTTGACATGTTTTTTGCTCTTCCTTTTTGCTTTTGCTCCATCTTCTCGAAATGTTCCTTGTTTTCTTCTTCTTCTTCTTAGAAAACTTGGTCAAAGGCAGTGGAAGAA